>JAIUZE010001798.1:0-202603 GCA_022085475.1 Heliosperma pusillum | reverse complement strand
TTACGTCTTTTCTCAGACTCAAGACAGTGGTAAGGAGCGGCTTATATTGTTGCAGATCATGTGTAACAAATTCATGTTGAGGATTGGGTTCCCCACAGTCAAGAGAACACCCAAGGTTCTCAGGAACCACATCCATGCATGAAAGTGGCTCACTTGAATAAATTAAGAATGGATGGTGGAGCAGTGGAGTACGCGGAACGTAGACGCCCTGAACAGGTGGTTGGCACGGCCCTTGCTCTTCCACATGTACCAAACCCGGCGCATGGCACCCCCTTAAAGGCTTCTTCTAAGTCTGACATCGACATGAAGGTCAACGCAAATTCGGGTGATTTTATTTCACTCTCCACTGCTTCAACAACCTCTTTCGCCCCTCCTTGTCCACCTTTATCAGCCCCTACCTCGGCGGCAACGTGCTCGTTCACTACAGTAACAACCCCTTCCGCCTCTTCGACCTCCTCCATTACAACAACGACATCCTCCTCAACATGTACCTCCTCCTCCTCGGCATCTTTACGCTGTTGGTCTGACTCCCTATCAACAAGCACCGATCCAATCGTTGCTTCATGACTCTTCCTTGTGGCTTCCGCAATTTCCGCAGTGGAATACAAAGATTCCAAAATCTGAGTGTCTGTTAATTCATCAATTCCTGGTCGTCGGACAGAGGGTTCACCTACAACTTCTTCTTCTATCCTTCCTTCACAAACTTCATTATATTCTGCTGTGTTATAAAAACGGGCAGTACCCATAATCTGACGTGTTGCAGCATCAACTGGAGGATTACCCAAATTGTCCTCGAGTGAAACATCCTCAGTTGACGCAGCCACTAAATCTTCACAAACCAAAGCGGTGTCAACAGTCTGATCCATACGAGCTTGATCAACGTTTACATTGAGCTGTTGTTCATTGAAAGTTTCTTGGTTGGCTTCTGTGGGAATTGAAGAACTAGACGCCGTGGTTAATCTCTTGATCTTCGAAGTTGCATTTGCGTACCATGAGTAGGAGACAATAGCATTCCTTTCCAGCTTCAAATAAAGCTCATGTACACGCTGTGTTTAACAAAAAAAAAAAGTGAAGTCACGTTGCATGATATTACAATGTAGAAGGGACCAACAAGTCGATGTGGTTAAAAGTAAATCGGGTTAAATTTAAACTTCAACATACTTTAAAGTTACATTACCATACTATCAAGATCACACTACAAAGTCAAAGTTACACTTCAAAATTAAAGTCACACTACCATATACAAGTTCTAAAAGTGTAAATTTAAAGTTCGTATAGTGTAACTTTAAAGTTCTGGTAGTGTAACTTACCCCCTCTGACAGTGTAACTTTGGGGTGCAAAAAGTGTAACTTTAAATTCTTTAAAGTGTGAGTTTGAGTTCTATAATGTATGGTTGCTCAGAAAGTAATTATGGGCCAGAAAGTCACAAAGAAGACTTACATCCACCGTCCGAGCTTTTAACTCCTCATCATCTTCAACTCCCGGGGGCAGTTCAATTTGAATGAACTTCTTGTCAGATGTTGTATGAGGTGCAAAAGACAGCTGTAGTAGCGGCTCGCTCACAAGTGTCGAGATCGCCTTACTCCTGGAAGATGTTCCATCGGAGGGCTTCTGGGTGCAACGAGGATACTTAACCTCAGAAAAGGTTAGGCGACCCAAAGGACCTTTCCCCAGCTCATCCTTCATCCTGGCAGCCATATTTTTATCATCCCAATGTTGGATAAGTGGGAGGTCATTGGGGCATATCTTACTACAGAAGTCAAAACGCTGAATGTAAGTGATCATTAAAAAGGGAATACAGCCAAGAAAATGAGCTGGCGCTAAGTGAACATCTTTCGCAGCACTAACCATACAGTCTAACACATAGGAACACCAGTCCTGCTGCGCGATGGAACTTACATCTTCTACCGCCTTAAAAAGTTTAATATCAAGACCATTGTTTGATGTGGGGGTCAGGAATGAGGACACGCACAACAAAACAAAGAGACGGCAGAATTGGTCACCTCCGTCTTTGAATTCCTTCGTCTCAATGTGCTTGAAAACCTTGCCTAGAGGAATAGCCTCCGACGATGATTTAACGCCGTATGCATCCCGCCATCGTTTTTTCAAGACCTTGCTTTCTACATCTTGGGTACCCGTCTGACGGCCATAATGGGCTAATTGGAGGGGTCTGGGCCCAAACGGTAACATGAAACAATCATGTACGTCGTACTTGGTGACCATAAAATCTTTAATTTCTGACACCCTAAAAACATGTGAGCCGTCGCTAAACGCTTCAAGAAATGAAAAAAAATGAGAAAGAGGATAATATCTTAGTTTAAGATGGAGCATCCCACCAAAACATATCCTCTGTATCGCGGCTCGTTGGGCATCATTCAGGTTTAGAATTAACTTAAGCAGCCTGATTGGGCGACACTTGACGCTGACAGTAGGGGTAGTTAGAAGTTGGACTTCATTAGCTGCCATCTGAAGTTAAAAATAAAGGAATTGTTAGTACATCTTGTGTCACTAGTTAGGCGTTCAAATTATTAAAGTTGCAACAAAAATTACATATGAATATTAAGTACTACTCATGAAAATGTGATTGAAAAGTACTACTTATACAATTACATAGAGAGTGTAACTTTCCTGTTCTTTAAGTGTGATTTTAAAAATTAAAATGTGTGACTTTATATTATTATAACATAAAAGTTACTCTGTGAATGTAAAAGTTACATTATACACATTAAAAGTGACACTTTAAGATGTTCACTTAAAAATACATGACGTTAAAGATCTAAAAATACATGACTTTAAGATGTACACATTAAAACTACTCTCTAACTTTGATGTTAGAGAGGTGTAAATTTAATGTTCTATGAGCATTCCTTAATTTGAAAGTGTAACTTGTTGTTCTGGAAGTGTGACTTTAAAGATCTAAAGGTGTAACTTTGTAACTTTAAGAATAAAAGTTACACTTTGTCAATGTAAAAAGTTACATTATATACAAATTTTAAGTGACACTTCAATATGGAATAGAAAAACCTTCATAAATATATATGATATGTTACAAGGTCGAAACAATATGTAACTTTAATGTTCTGGAGGTGTAACTTTGTGATAGATGAAAGTAACACTTTGTCAATGTAAAAAGTTACATTATATACAAATTTTAAGTGACACTTCAATATGGAATAGAAAAAACTTCATAAATATATATGATAAGTTACAAGGTCGAAATAATATGTAACTTTAATGTTCTGAAGGTGTAACTTTAATGTTCTGAAGGTGTAACTTTGTGATAGATCAAAGTCGTGAATATCTAGGTTGCACTTCAAAAATATCAGAGTTAATGTTATAAAAGTTACAATTTAAGAAATTAGCCTATAACACTTCAATGTTATAAAAGTTATACTGTCACAGTAAATAAGTTACACTTGAGTGTTAAAAGATGTTCCATCAAAGTATCAAAGTTTATTATATGAAGGTTGAACAATACAACGAAAGTCATCAAACTATCAAAACACTAAACAAAGTTAATAATATGAAGGTATCAAAGTTAATAATAGTATCAAAGTATCAAGGTGTTAAAATGAACAATAAACGAAATTAAAACAGTAAATAGAAATGATTACTACTAAAAAGATGACTAAAGAATGGAGATTTATAGTATCAAAGTATCAAGGTGTTACATGAACAATAAAAATATTACCTGGAAAGTAGATAAGGAGGAATGGGGAAGATAAAAATGCAGGGAAAATGCGTATGATGATCGGCTTCAATGGAAGATAAAGAGATTGAAGGGGAAAAGGTAGGAGAGTTTGCAAGACGGTTGAAAAATTTCAATTGTTTTAGAAGATTTGAATAGTGGGATAAAATGAGAAGAAAGTGGGGGACGTTTTGATTGATTGACGGTTTGCATGCATGGGTTAGTGAGACTATGGAAGTCTAATGAGAGAGGAAAATAAGCCTACCCATTATTTTAATCTTTTTTGTTGCTTTTTCCCCCAAATCTCAGCCATCTATTTAGATGATCCAAGGGATGATAAAAGGACCTATGTACTCAACAAATTAAGGTGGACTCATTTGATACTTATTATATATATATATATATATATATATATATATATATATATATATATATATATTAAGTTACACAGTTAATAAATGAAGTTTCACTAATAAAGGTTAAAGTTACACTTATTAAAATATTAAAATTAATTCATATTTTAACTTAAAGTTACGCAATTAAGAATTAAAGTTACACTCATAAAAAACTAAAATCACATAAATGTGTTTAAAAATTATATAAATTCAAATTTATATAGTCGAAATCACATTTTAATTTAAAGTTACAAAAATGATGGTTGAAGTTTCACTCTTAATGACTAAAGTTCGCCTCATAAAAAAACAAAACTCACATAAATTTGTCTTAAAATTACATAAATTCAAATTTATATACTCGAAATCACATTTTAGTTTAAAGTTACACAAATAATGGTTGAAGTTACACTTTTAATGACTAAAGTTACTCTCATAAAAAGGTAAAAATCACATAAATTTATCTTAAAGTTACATAAATTTTAATTTATATACTCGAAGTCACATTTTATTTTGAAGTTACACAAATAATGGTTGAAGTTACACTTTTAATGACTAAAGTTACATCATTATGTACTCGTAATGTAGGTGAAAGTCATTAAAACCCACTCATTTGGTTTTAATCTTGTCCCTTCATTTTGTTCTAATCTTGTCCATTCATTTTTCTTTTAATCTTAGCCTTCCATCTTGTTCTAATCTTATCCCTCCATCTCTTTCATCCAAAGGGCAAGATGAGGACTCATGGACTCAATTTTGAAGGTGGACTAATTATAACTTGCCTATATATATATATATATTATATAATATATATATGATATAAATATAGATATAGTTATATATATAGATATATATATATATATATATATATATATATATATGAAGTAGGTATAGAAGGTGTGTACGTAAGTACGGATGTCGATCTTAGGGACGGTTGGTATAGAAGGTATATATGAAGTAGGTATAGAAGGTCTATGAAAAGTCTACCAAAGTATTTACAAGTCACAACTAATTTGGGTTTGGATTTTTGTCTAAACTAAGGAAAAAAAAGTAAAAACGATTGAAAACAACAATTAAGACTAATCTAAGGTAAGAAAGTCGAGTATTTATCAGTAAAAGAAAAGACTAGGGTAAGTGAGTTCATATGGGCAGCATGTGTCAAACAAGATAGTTGGTTCTAGTCGTCGAAAGGTCGCCTAGTCTAGGAATAGCGAATTGAGGCTTTCGGTCTTACAATTCCTCCCCACACCGTCTCTAGTTAGCTATCGCGTTTACTAAGTCTAATGTGCCAACCGAGCGGTTCTATGAATAACCACGACTCTCGATCTTATGGCATTCGAAACAAGAGAAAGATTCATGCAAGTTCACACAAGCATTTCATCAAACATGTTATAAGCAAAGGTTGGAGACAAGACAATTAATCAACAATTAGACCCAACAATCTTCATATTAACTCATACTTGGACCCATAATCCCCCACATACCCTAGCAAAGTCACTACTCACACATATTCAAATAGTTTTCAACAATAACAAAGGATTGCATAAGAGAATTAACAACAAATAACATTTTCTAATTAACAATGAATAAACAACAAACATTAAAAGGAAAACTTAATGAAAGACAAGAGTAAAGGAAGAAATTGTACCAACTTAAGATAAAGGTGAGAATTTTGATAGAATAACAGAGATTGAGTCACAAATCTTTGGGTACAACCCAAGTTCTAACATTAAAACAAGCTTCAAGGACTAATTAAACCAATATTAAGCTTAAACCAATGTAATTATGAGAAGATTAACACTAATATAGAAAGAGTTTCAGATCTAGGGTTTCATGTCAAAGATATTACAAAGTGGGGGTATATATAGTGTTCTCCAAGCAAAGAGGAGTGAACCGGAGACAAAAAACAAGGGAGGATGGGCCGTCCTGACCGGTTTGGATCTGTCCCGACCATTTCGGTTTGGTGCCGGTTGTCGTCCCAGTTGGCATGAGTCTGGGGACGGCTTCCATCTTTTATGTCTTTGCTTCCCTTCTCCCATGCCGGTCCTTTTCCCTTGGGGAAGAATTTAGGGATGACTTTACTTGCTCCCTTGCTCCTTCTTAGGGGTCAAGGTGTCTTTGGATGTCGTCCACTGGCTCAACAAGCGATATAGAAACCACTTCATAGTTCGAACTCCGCACCCAAAACCTCGCTCTATCCAAATGGCTCCAATATGTATAATCTGCTTCATTTTAGTTTTTTTCTCCCACCGAACATTATTAAGGCCAAATGGACTAAAAGAAGAAGATTAGTGCCTAAAAGTTGCTCAAAAGAGCGGGAAAGATACGTGACAAAGGATGAATTGAGAGGCTTAACACAACAAAATAGTCACGTATGAAATCACCCCATGTTAAACCCTTACTCGTCTCGAGTAAGAATGAACGAAGCCACGACCTTTATTTAAACTACGCTAATAATATAACCGATACAAGTCAATTAACAGGCCTTACTCCGTCCCTTCAACTCACAACATGGTATCCATGAGGTAGGATACCCTCTTTCAAGGCAAGTGGGGTCTTGCCAAAAATTTTGATGCATTCAAAATATTGAAGCACGCAAAACAAACGAGAATGCATCAGCAAAAAATGAATGGCCGCATGCCTCATCCATGTGACAAGAATTATCTGGAATGGAAACAATTCAAGCATAAATATTCCTACGTAGTTACTAGTTTTAAAAAGAACTAAATGTAAGACTATAGACATGAATCACCTCCTCGTTGAGTAAAATTAGTACATTCTTTCTCATTCACTAGCATACTTCGTCAAGGGTGATAAGGCAGGATGGAAAGTGAGAACCCCATGGTGGTAGAAGACACTGTAGGATCGAAATTACACCTATGACCTAAGTGAAATGAAGGGTCGTCTCCTCTCAACCATATAACGAGAGTTTAATCATCAATAAATGTAAGAAAAGAAATGTTTGAGTTCTTATTTGATATTCTTAAATTTGTTTGGCATTTTTGCGATTTTTTTTTTTTTTTTTTTTGGATTTTTGTTTGATTTGGGTGCCTTTGGAAGCAAAGTAGCATAGCAAAAGGTGTGTGGCGGAGACCAACAATAGGCAAATTCTCGCCGAAGTGACATCGATAGCGACCTCATATGTAGTGAGGGTACTCTAAAAGAGCCTAGAAGTCTCCTTTTGCACTCCCTAAGCTAAGACAATCATGTGATGAATGACAAATTTTCAAACTTTTTGCGCAAAAATGTTTGAACTCAACATTTGAATTTGTGATGGTATATTTCCTTTTCTGTGAAAAGTGAAGAAATCATGTGATGATTGAAGAGTTACATGGCCTCGAGAGTCACCTAGGAAAGCGGTCACCAAGGAATTATCACACCATGGGGTGGTCAAAGTGGTCAAATGCACGACCTTGACCACGTTCTAGGAAATGGACCGAAATAATACTAAAATTACACAACGAAGGGTGTCTCAAATCAATTTTAGAAGGCAAAGTGCTAAGTAAAAAGAGTAACTAGGCATTTCAAAATGATTTTCCTATATGCAACTACATGCCATGACCTTATATTAAGCAATATATACAAAGCTAATGCAAATTCTCTAATAGACTACATGACAAATATTCTAATGCAATCTCCTAACAGCACAAAGGTTTACACAACCACCAAATCTTCCAAAACCCACATAACAATCATCAACAAACTCCTCCAAACTTCTCATGTGATAAGAAGTAAAGGAAGAAAAAGGGAGAAGAAATAGGAGCGATCATAACGTGGCGGTCTTCTATTTACCTTCACTATGTTCCTTAGTGATGCGTAGTGTACCTAAGTATGGAGATTAGAAGCAAAACAATGCATATATATACAAGCTAAGATATGTACAAACTAATTTTTAGGATTCCTCAAACCTTTTCAACTTTTTGGGAATTTTAAATGCTTTTAAAAATACGAAAGAAAGACATGTTTTTTGGATTTTTTTAAAACAATTCAAATTAAGTTATAATGAAATATGATAATTTTCCATCCCCCACATAGGAATGTACGTCCCCAATGTACGAAATGTGATTATTCAAACCAAAGAAAACATGTTTTTGGAGTTTTTTGAATGATTTTCTAAAAAGTAAATAACATATTTTTTTGTTTTTGAAATTTTTCTGAAAAATAAAAACATGTTTTTGGTTTTTTGAAATTTTTGAAGTATGAACAAAATGTACAATATATACAAAAGGAGTTTTTTTTTTGTTAAATTGTAAGCTTATATTAGAAATCAAAACAATTACATAATACATTTGTTTAACCCTACATCTTCAAATGCAATAAACTAACTGATTTCCACCCTGGATAACCATTGTGCATCCTTATAAGATAGACCACAAGGCTTACACACATTGAATCTATTTCTAATAACTTCCTGCACTTGTTGTACTATCATTTCAGGCTTGGTAATCTGCTGCTGAATCCGAGCTTCATTTCGTTGCCACCAGATGAAGTACCAACAAGCTAGGATAGATGTATTTATAATTCTCTTTCTGATCCTAATCCATCTTTTGGCAGCAATAGTTAGGATATAATCCTCCCTACTTATATCAGTACCCAGCCAGCTCCCAACTCGACTCATAATATTTCTGCTGTATGAACAGTCTACAAAAAGATGTACCTGAGTCTCAAAAGCTTGTGCACAAATGCAACATTAATCATCTTGACTGATATGTAATCTGAACAATCCATCTTTCAGTTTCAAGGCTTTGTGAGCTATGATCCAAGCTATGAAATTATGTTTTGGTACAGCCATTGGACACCAAATAGTTTTATACCAATCCCCCTGTTCTTTCTTCATCCTCAACCATTCATAGCAGCCTTTGACAGTATACTCTCCTGTAGTACAACACCAATCCTTCACCATATCCTTGACCGTACAAATTCTCTTCCAATGCCAGCTACAATCTGCATTAGGAACATACTCCTCCCAAGAAGAGCCTTTCATATAAACATGATTGACCCACTGAACCCATAATCTATCAAGATAAGTAGTAATCCACCAAGTAAGTTTTCCAACCAAGGCAATATTCCAGACTAGGCTCTGCTTTAAACCTAATCCTCCTTCTTTCTTAGGAACACACACTTTCTGCCAGTTAACCAACGGGACTCTGTTATACTCTGCATTACCCTCCCACAGATAGTTTCTACATATATCATCCACTCTTCTGATCACTCCTTTAGGCAGCACAAACATACAAAAGGAGTTAGTTATGCAATTTAACTAATGATAAATGAAATGCATGAAATTTTATGTATGACTAATACTAAATGTAATGTGATATAATACAACTAATGCATGACCTACGTGAATGCAAGCTAAATTAAATGTGCCATTTTGGAGTCTCGTTGCGGCGGTAAATGGCTAAGACACCCGCCCTTCATGGGGGTACCAACCGCAGGAAAGTCTAAACATGACACCTACGAAACAACTACGTGATGCATGAAAAATATAACTAAATGCAATGAAATGAAATTGTCAATTTGGATTTTTCAAGAAGGAGCAAAGATTTGGTGTCTATATGGGACTAGACACCCGCCTCCATTGTTGCCGAGGCAAACCAACACTAACTACAATTAGACTAAAATTACAATTTACTCATGAGGGGAAGTGCAAGTAAGAGAAGAATACCGTGGAGGGAGGGGTTAGGTAACCAAGGCAACTAGTCGGAGCCTTCCTCCTCGTCATCATCATCACCACCATCAATACTTTCCGCCTTGTCATCATCATCTCCATCAATTCTTTCCTCTTCGAGAACAACGGCATCCTCCTCGTTGTTCCATTCTTCGTCGGATTCTTCTTCTTCATTCTCATTGTCTCTTCCTTCATCCACCTTCATAGCTTGGGATTTCTACCACTCTCTTTGTTGCCAAGGTTCGAGAACAAAAGCTCCGGTTGAGCGCAACTAGGAAGGGGCCCATTCGGGTCAATGTACCCATTGCGTGCCATCAAGTAGTAGTAGGGATATTGAGAATATTAGGTATCCCCTCTTCCCTCAAATATTTCACGACACATTTCCTCCAACATCCCCGCGATAATCGCATCATTTGATTGACTAGAAGCATCTTAATGTTGATAGGGGTGGTAGGTATGTGGGGATAAGGAGGGATTTCTACAAAGTTAGGAGGAGGGTAATGATGTGGTGGAAAATGGGGTTGTTTTTGTTGTTGTTGAGATTGAGATTAGTGTTAATGTTGCGATTGTTTGGAGGATTCCCCCATGGGTAGAGCAATAAGGTACGAGGGCATTGGTGCAGCCTTTTCTTCGGTATGGTAGCTTCCGGATGCTGTTTAAGGGAGGGTAGGTGACCACAAATTAAGGTGACTAGGTTTGAATCAACAAGCTTCCAAGTGCCCGCCTTGACGTAATAGTCCCACTCTAGCCACTTAGGATCAGGGAAGCCAAAATCAAGTAATGTGTTCCCCTCCACTACCGTCAATCCTTCCTCATTGAAGTTTTTATTGCATTCTCTTGCAATGTGTGTGATGATCCCGTCAACATGAATGGAAGCCACATTCTTATCACTAGCGATCGATTGTTTAACAAGGTGCTCAATCAATAAGAGAGCAAGGTTTGGCTCGAAACGATTAAGCCTTTAAGGGTTCAACAAAGCTCTTAGGAGATCTAGCTCTTTTTGGGTAAAGTTACCCGGTTCATTTCTCCCTAAAAGGGACCTCGCTATAAATCGATGTCAAATCCTAAGAATGGAATGTTGGACATTTTTGTGGGAGAGGCGCTTGTATGTTTTACTTGTCAAGCCCGTCATTTGGGTCCAAAGCACTAGAGGGTCGAAGCTAGCATGTGGCTTAACTTTACCTTTCCTAATCCCTAACAATTCACCAAATGTTTCCACCGTAAAACCATGAGCTTTATTTTGGAGACGAAAACTGATGGGGCACCTAAGGTTTGACTTATTGAACTTAAAACAAGGAGATGGTCGAATTGCTTCTGGTGCTCCGCGAACTCAAACTCGATGCTTGGGAAAAGGGGATGTCCTGGAATTGTCGGCTACGTGGCCACTTCCCTTGCTCGTCGGACTGTTATAGCGGTACTAGTGGTACCGGTTTTTTGCTTCCTGCCTTTCCCTTTCCCGACCATGATGCTAGAATGAAAATTTGATTGGAATAAACTCCCTTAGTGAAAGAAGCTCTCTAAACCTCTCTTAAGTACCCCAAAGGTACTAGAAGAAGTCTAAAAGATAATTATAAAGCTTATTAGACTCTTCTATAAACTTTAATTTGGGGAAAAAGAATCACCAAAAAATCCCGTTTTGTTTGGAATCCTAAGTTTTGAAAGTGTCGATTTTGAAGGGATTTGGCGATTTTCTGCTGAGAAAACTGCTGAAGGAAGGTTTATAATAGGTAAAAGAAAGTTTTTCTAGCAATTAGGGATAAATTTGGGGGATTATGGTGAAGATTTGAGGTAGGAAATTGAATTTGTAGTGTGTTTAGGAGGGAGAAGTGTTTGTATTTGTGTTTTGTGGAATGAACAAACAAAGAAAAAGATAGAGGAGTGAGGGGGATAAGGGGGGGGGGGGGGTACCGGTTTGCCAAGTGAAACCAGGTAGGGGGAACTCGTCCCGGACGGTCTGGGCTCGTGCCGGTCCGGGACGGAGGGTAGGGATAAAAAGTGATGGGGAAAAGGGGTGTGCCGGCCGGTCTGAGATGGAGCTGGTCCGGTATGGTCTGTCCCGGCAGGTCTGTGATGGAGCTGGACCGGTATGGTCTTCTCTTTCTCAACATGGTTCCTAGCTATCCCGTCTCGGCAGGTGTGAGATGGTGCCGGTTCGGGACGCTCTCATGCCGGTCCGTCTTCATGTTGTGCCAGTTTGGGACGAAGCCCAGGACATTCATTTCTTGCCAATTCCTTTGTCGCGCCCCTCGTTCCAAGGGGACGTCAATGGGGACGACCTTGTCTTACTCATTTTGACATTTTTCGGAACTTGAGACGGTATAAGGCCGAACTAAATCAAAAGTTGCTTTCTTTCTTGTGATATCCATGCGAAAACCGCTTCATCCAAAACACTTAAACACACGAATTAGTTCCCTCCCTCATATCTCTCATGAATGAATCATGTACACAAATTAATAAATTTAAGTGAACTACTGAAAATCGATTTAATTAGCGATAAGTAAATCGATTTTCGATGCAACTTATTCTATTAAATGCAAATTGTGTGATACACGGATTTGTGATCCTTTCCAAACCGTGGTGCGCGGGGAACCACAGATGGAGAAACGAGAGACAAACCTAGAAATACGCATTTGTAGAGTCGCCACCAACTTTTGTGGGAAGTTGGAACCGTTTGAATACTTTATGTTATGTCAAGACACAAAGTACTGACATGAACACTAAGAACTCGTTACCCTTAGCATTCTATGTCTAGAATGACTCTCGTGGATGCCAATGAACATGGATGTTTAAAAAAAAAAATCTGGTGTAAGGGGTGAGGGTACGTATTTGGAAGTTCTTAAATTGAACACCTAATCCCGCCCGCCTCGATAGCGGCCTCTACTAATGATTAGGGAAACTCTTTTGTACTCGATATGTAGTCGGTTATATGAATGCAATGCAACATCCACAGTTTAATCCTAGCATGTGAATTAAACTATGTCGGTGAACATGTAGTTTAACAATCAATTATGTCGAAATAAGAATTTAGAACCGATTGCATGTCAGAAGACAAATAAACCATACAATACAATGATTAAATAAAGCTATAAAAGAATTACAAATATTACAAAGAATTCTGGGATCTATGTCGGAAATATGTCAAAAGAAAGGTTTTAAAGAAAAGAAAGAAAAGAAAATCTAAAGACAGATTAACAGTGATATTAGAATTAATAGTCGATTAATTAGTAATTAAGGCTACGTCGGAGCGATAAAGGAAGTCCAGAGACAGAATCCAATCCAGAACAGGCGCAGCGTGTGATGCGTCCTCTAGAAGAGGCGCAACACTTTGTGCGTCTGTTCTTGAGTTGGGTTCTAGCTGTGAAGCCAGAATCGCGATCAATTAGTATTCATTTGTGTATTTACGGTTTATTATTGATCTAAAAGTCGAATTGAAGTGATTCAATTGATTAATCATACGCTAAATTATATCAAAGACGAAACCTAGAGACTAGATATAGACGGATCTAACCCTAAAAGACACGATCCGATCTAAAAGACGACAAAAACCCACTTAGATTGATTATTAGGGATCTAAGTCAAGACAAACTATCTAAATATGAAATTAGATTAAAAGAAGATTTATAAGAAATAATAAAAACTAATAAGGGTTTTGAAAAGGTTTGGCATAAATCCGACATGAATCTTACATAAGATGAAATAAAATATAAAATAAAAGATAGGATTATTACACCCTCAGACTTACATGTTGACGAAACGAGATTAACAAAGTTGTGTTTTGTTATAGCTTGACTCGAATGTAACGAAAGTGCCCTCGTAAGAGGATCGGAAATCGATTAGTTAAATTGATTAAGTGTAGTGGTCAAATTGGAAGGTCTATGCAAGAACGTGACGGGAACCCAGAAGGATCCGAGCTTACATGGTCGATTGATCAAGCTCGTAGATCTCAAAATTCTTAGAGCAAGGTCTAGAATACAAAGAGAGAGAAGAGAAGGGGCGGAACACTCGCGTGATTTAAAAGTGAGCACGAACCTCTCCTTTTATTGGGAAAAATCCGAAGATTTTTGGAATAACTCGAACATGGAAAGAAATCTAGAAAATATTCCGGAAACAGGCAAAACGAGTTATGGAAGAGGCGCAGCAGAAACTGCGACTCTTGGAAGAGGCGCAGCACCCCCTGCGTCGTTTCCCGAACAATTTCCTACTTTGAAAGAAAGATTTTCGCGTTTCTTTTTTGGAATTGCGGTAGATCTCGAATTATTTCCAAATAAAATACGGTTATATTTTACCAAGAAATATAAGTTTTGAAATATTAAAATATCCGGAATATTTTCGAGCGTTCAGACTCGGTTTTAAAAGACAGATTATAGAAAATGAAGCAGTTTTTGACCCGGACTCCAAATAAACTTTGATGACTGTCAAAATGAACGTATCGGCACGTAGATGACGAAGAAGGGGTAGACACAAGTATTTGAGCAATCACTTGACAATAAACTTATGAACGGTCATAAATCGTTTCGCATACCAAACATGCCGCCCAATCGTCACTGGATGGTTGGCGGAAGGTGTAGATTTGAGGTATCTACAAATTGTTAAAGAGTTAGAAATATTTACAAATAGTGGTTCTTGGGGGACTCCACCAAGCCCAAACTTTTATTGATCTTAAAAAAGGGGAGTCGGTTTAAGGTATAGAGCCTCGACCACTCCGACAAACGCACCCTCATAGTAGAGCTTGAAATGACCCACAAGGGTAATATAACCAATACGAATATAGAGAAGTGTGTTAAGTGGGCCAAAACAAGCTAGCGGTAAATTATATAAACCATTGGAGTAAATTGTAGCTTGAAATTGCTCTATCTTGAAAAAATGATGTGGCAAAGGTAAGCTAGTACCAATTCGCCCGTCCTTGGTCGACAATTCAAAGTCCCCGTACTTGCCAACCTCGGTGATAAAAAAGGGACCCGACCACTGGGATTTGAGCTTTCCCGGAAAGAGTTTGTATCTTAAATTGAAGAGGAGAACTTTATCTCTGTATTTGATCTCTTCAAAATCTACTTGTCATGAATTTGTTTTATCTTTTCTTTATAGGACCGGACATTTTCATAGGATTGGAGTCGAACCTCCTCAAGTTCTTTGATTTGGAGCAACCGCTTTTCACCGCTCAATTTTTGGTCAAGATTGAGCTCGTTGACGGCCCAATATGCTTTATGTTAAGTTCAATGGGCAAGCTGTACGCCTTGCCATAAACCAACTTATAGGGCGCATTCCAATCGAAGTTTTGAATGTCATCCTATATGCCCACAATGTATCATCGAGCTTTGAACTCCAATCCTTCCTATGCTTGGGAACTACCTTTTCCAAGATAGACTTGATCTCTCTATTCGATATCTCCACGTGCCCACTAGTTTGGGGATGGTACCCCAAACCGGTATGGTGATGAACACCGTACTTAAGAAGAAGAGAGTCAAGTCTTTTCTCATGAAAATGCGCCCCCCATCACTTATTAGAGCGCTTGATACTCCAAATCTTAGAAAAATGATCTTTTCGAGGAGGTTGATGACAACCTTTGTGTCATTTGTAGGGGAAGCCACCGCCTCAACCCATTTTGACACATAGTCTACGGCCACAAGGATATATCTATTACCTTTAGAAGAGATGAAGGGACCTTGCTAATCTATCCCCCACACATCGAATATCTCAACCTCAAGTATTATTCCCCTATGAGGCATTTCATGTCTCCAAGATATGTTTCCGGTTCGTTGGCAAGCATCACAACATTGAAAAAAATGCTTGACGTCTTGAAACATGGAAGGCCAAAAGAACCCGGATTGGAGTATTTTTGCGACGGTCTTGGTTGCTCCATGGTGCCCTCCATATAGAGAGGAGTGACACCCTTTTACTATCTCTTCACATTTCCATTGAGGCACACACCTTCGGAACATACCATCACCACATTCTTTAAATAGCAAGGGGTCTTCCCAAAAATACCTTTTCACTTCAAATAAGAATCTCTTCTTTTGATTGTGGTTCATATTCGGTGGAAGGACACCACCAACAATGTAATTTGAAAAGTCCGCAAACCAAGGGGTTTGGTTTTGAAGAGTCTCATTTATGGCGAAAAGGAATTCATCCGAAAAGGAGTCGTTGATGTGCACATCATCCTTACTTCCTTTAAAGCATAGCCATGATAAGTGATCCGCGACCGCATTCTCCGCACCCTTTTTATCTCGTATCTCCAAGTCGAACTCTTGTAGAAGAAGGATCCACCGAATGAGGCGGGGTTTGGCTTCTACCTTGGCAAGTAAGTACTTAAGGGTGGCATGGGCCTTATACACTATCACCTTAGAACCTATCAAGTATGAGCGGAATTTGTCAAGAGCATAGAAAATAGCAAGAAGTTATTTCTCCATTGTTGCATAGTTTATTTGTGCATCATCAAGGGCCTTGCTTGAGTAGTATATGGCATGCAAAGCTTTGTCTTTCCATAGTCCAAGAACCGCGCCAACGGCATAATCACTAGCGTCACACATAACTTCAAATGACAAGTCCTAATCCGGAGATTGAATGATGAGAGCCTAAATAAGAGCCTTCTTAATCCTATCAAATGCCTCAAGACAATCATTAGTAAAATGGAAAGGGGTATCCTTGAGGAGGAGTTGTGTAAGTGGTTTAGCAATTTTTGAGAAGTCCTTGATAAACCGGCGGTCAAAACCGGCATGACCAAGGAAGCTTCTAACCACTTTGAGATTTGAAGATGGGGGCAATTGCTCAATCACTTACACCTTAGCTCGATCCACTTGAATACCCTTTTTACGAGATCAAATGTCCAAGAACTACCCCTTTTTTTACTATGAAGGGGCACTTCTCCCATTTTAACACAAGACTCACATCTTCACATTTTTGCAAAACTAAATCCAAATTGTGCAAGCACACATCAAAGTCTTTCCTATAAACACTAAAATCATCCATAAAAACTTCAATGATGTATTCAATATAATCGGAAAAGATGCTCATCATGCATCTTTGAAATGTTGTCGGTGCATTGCAAAGGCCAAACGACATTCTCCAATAGGCAAATGTTCCATAAGGGCATGTGAAGGTAGTCTTAGATTGGTCAATTGGGTCGATTGGGACTTGGAAAAATCCCGAGTATCCATCAAGGTAGAAAAAGTACTTGTTGGAGGCAAGTCTCTCAAGTAGTTGGTCAATTAAGGGGAGAGGGAAGTGGGCCTTCCTAGTTGAGGCATTCAACCTCCTATAGTCTATACACATCCTCCACCCCGTTAACACCCTAGTAGGCACCACTTCATTCTTATCATTTTTAACTACCGTGGTGCCACCTTTCTTTGGTACCACTTGCACGGGGATAACCAAATCGGAATAGGAGATTGGGTAGATGATCCCGACGTCAAGTAGTATCATAACCTTAATTTTGACAACTTATTGTAGGGTTGGGTTAAGTCTCCTTTGTGATTGCCTCCTAGGTTGGTGGTCATCTTCCATATGAATTCTATGCATGCACAATTCAGGATTAATTCCTTTCAAATCATCTAAGCTATAGCCTATAGCTTTCTCATGCTTTCTCAAGAATTAATTTCCCATATTTCACATCAATTACCGCCCCGGCGGTATGCAAGAACGATCTCCCAAGAATGATAGGTATTTGAGAATCCTCCGCCATATCAAGAACTATGAAATCCACCGGAATGAAGAATTTTCCTATTCTAACCTCAACATCCTCCAAGACACCCAAAGGTTGCTTTGTAGATCGATCCGCCATTTGAAGTGTGATGTTGGTGCATTTGAGGTCTCTCATACAAAGCTTCTCACATACGAAATAAGGCATCACACTCACACTTGCTCCAAAGTCACATAAGGCTTTGTCAATTTGTGTGGAGCCTATAGTGCATGGGATAGAGAAACTACCCGGATCTTCCAATTTTGGAGGAGTGGGGTTTTGTATTGCCACGGTTTCAACTCCATTCAAGGACTTCTTTCTTGTGAGAATATCTTTCATGAATTTTTAATAGACGAAGATTTGAGTAATTAAATAGGTGAATGGTATGAAAACTTTCAATTTTTTGACAATGTCCATGAACTTTCTAAGTTGCTTGTCTAACTTGGTCTTTGATTCTCTACTAGGAAAAGGAAGCCTTATTACTGTAGGCTCCTCAACCTTCTTGCTTTTTGTTTCCTAAACATTCTTCTTTTCATTGACAACTTGTTCACTTGACGAACTCTCCTCTTCCTTGTCATCCAACTCAATGACTTCATTTTAAACCAATACCTCATCTACCACTTTCTCTCCCTTGACATTATCATCTTCACATGGCATATTTGGACCCTCATAACGCTTTCCACACCTCAACTGTATGGCATAGGCGGTTTCATTCTTGGGTGGGTTACCTTGTGGAGGAAATTGACCTTTCCCCCTAGAGTAACTCCCCGATGCTATTTGAGTCACTTGTGTTTAAAGAATCTTGTTGTGGGAAAGGATGTTGTTGATTATGATATCTTTGGCTTGATTGTCTTTTTGTAATTGGAGGACCGCTTTTTGAGGGTCAAAGGATTGGTCTCCAACTTGTTGTTGCATGGGAGGTTGATTTTGTGGTGGTGGATTGTATTGTTGTTGATTTTTATTGAATTGTTGTTAGTTGTAGGAAGGTTGGTTTTGGGTGTATTGTGATCTTTAGAAGTTTTGTTGTTTATTTCTTAAGGGTGGGGAAACATATGATTGTTGTGGTTGACGGTTTAGGACATTTTGGCTTTTTTATGAGAGGTTTGGATGGTTTCTTGTTTCTCATTATCGAATTTGGAGTAAGAGGTTCCTTGTCTATAATATTGGAATGCGTTAACTTGTTCAACCGATCCTCTACACTCTTGAGAGTCATGCCCATAGGTCCCACAACATTCACACACTCCTTGAGGAAGATTTGGTGCCATCACCATAGCGTTCACTTGTTGCATAGGTTTTTGGGAAGAAGAAGTTTGAGATTGTTGGACAAGAGCCATGTGCTTATCCATCTTGAAGTTCATGGCTTCCATGTAGGAGCTCAATTAGGCTCCAGGATCGGCACTAAGTTGAGTGACAGAATCGACATCATGAATTCCTCCTTTAGTAGCTTTTCGCGACCTACTAAATTAAGAGTTATTGGTCGCCATCTCTTCTATCCTAGCCCAAGTTTTATCATCTTCAACCTCAGTGAATCTCCCATTAGATCCCATATTCAAGATCCCTCTTGCATCCTCAACAACCCATTCCTAAATTGTTGCACCAAGAACCATTCATGTAACCCATGATGGGGGCATGATCTTATTATCTCCTTGAATCTTTCTCATGCCACATAGAGGGTTTCTTCATCTCGTTGCTTGAAACCGGAAATTTGAGCTCTTATCATGTTGGTCTTCTCTAGTGGATAGAACTTTGGTAAAATGCTAGAGCCAACTTCTTCCAAGAATCGATTACTTGAGCAACCTTGTTGACACTTTTATTCAACCATTGTTTTGCCGCTCATATTAGAGAGAAAGGAAACAAGACCCATCGAATTTGGTCTTGGGTTACTCCCGTTTGAGAGATGGCATCACAATAGTCACAAAAGGTTTCCATGTGAAGTTGAGGATCCTCACTTGGCATTCCTCCAAATTGATTTATCTCCACAAGTTGGATAAAGGCGGTTTTTGCAATAAAGTTGTCGGTCAAGTGTTATTGTACGGGTGTGATATTTGGAAGAGTGTCTTCCGTGGGAACGAAATGAGAGAAAAATTTAGGCATTCTTGGTTGTGTGATTGGTATGTGGGGAATTGGTTTGGTTGTTAGGTTTCCAAAAAGGTCCACAAAGTCCACCACCAGGACAATATCCTCCAATCTATGTAGCCTAGTATGGTCAATCTCCACCTCGATCATTACCAAGTTTTCTAGTTCCCTTTCGTCACTACCCAAGGATAAATACGGCTCCATTGTAGAAATTGGGTTTGACGTAGAGCTCTTATCCACAGTTTTGAAGAATTTGTGAAGCCTCTTAAAGGTCCTCTGGATCTCGGGATTGATATGAGGTTGATCTTTCGGAGGAGATCGCCTGGGCATACAAGAAAACTACAAGAAAAGGGTGGGAATTGCCTCAAGGAACTATGTTCCTCAAGATAAAAAGGAAAAAACTAAATTAAACAAGAAAAAGTCAAATTAAACATACAACACCAATCCCGACAACGGCGCCATTTTTAGGTAGGTATAGAAGGTGTGTACGTAAGTACGGATGTCGATCTCAGGGACGGTTGGTTGTTCAATAAGATCTATGAAAAGTCTACTAATGTAATTGCAAGTCACAAGTAATTTGGGTTTGGATTTTTGTGTAAACTAAGAAATAATAAGTAAAAACGATGGAAAACAAAAATTAAGACGAATCTAAGGTAAACACAATTCGAGTATTTATCAATAAAAGGAAAGACTAGGGTGAGTGGGTTCATATGGGTAGCATGAGTCAAATAAGATAGTTGGTTCTAGTAGTCGATAGGTCGCCTAGTCTAGGAAAAACGAAATGATGCTTTCGGTCCTACAATTCCTCCCCACACCGTCTCTAGTTAGCTATCGCGTTTACTAGGTCCAATGTGCCAACCTAGCAGTTTTATGAATAACCACGACTCTCGATCTTATGGCATTCAAAACAAGAGAAAGATTCATGCAAGTTCACACAAGCATTTCATCAAACATGTTATAATCAAAGATTGAAGACAAGACAATTAATCAACAATTAGACTCAACAATCTTCATATTAACTCATACTTGGAACCATAATCCCCCAGATACCCTAGCAAAGTCACTACTCACACATATTCAAATAGTTTTCAACAATAACAAAGGATTGCATAAGAGAATTAACAACAAATAACATTTTCTAATTAACAACGAATAAACAACAAAGATTAAAAGGAAAACTTAATGAAAGACAACATTAAAGGAAGAAATTATACCAACTTAAGATAAAGGTGAGAACATTGATAAAATAACAGAGATTGAGTCACAAATCTTTGGTTACAACTCAAGTTCTAACTCTAAAACTAGCTTCAAGGACTAATTAAACCAATATTAAGCTTAAACCAATGTAATTAAGAGAAGGTTAACACTAATATAGAAGTAGTTTCAGATCTAAGGTTTCGTGTCAATGATATTACAAAATGTGGGTATATATAGTGTTCTCCAATTAAAGAGGAGTGAACGGGAGACGAAACACAAGGGAGGATGGGCCGTCCCGACCGGTTAGGGTCTGTCCCGGCCGGTTTCGTTTGGTGCCGATTGTCGTCCCGGCCGGTACGGGTCCGGGGACGGCTTCCAGCTTTGATGTCTTTGCTTCCCTTCTCCTATGCCGGTTCTTGTCCCTTAGGGATGAGTTTAGGGACGACTTTACTTGCTCCATTGCTCCTTCTAAGGGGTCAAGGTGTCTTGGGATGTCATCCAAGGGCTCAACAAGCAATATGAAAACCACTTCAAAGTTCTAACTCCGCACCCAAAACCTTGCTCTATCCAAATGGCTCCAATATGTATTAATTCCGCTTCATTTCACTTTTTCTCTCCCACCGAACACTATCAAGGCCAAATGGACTAAAATAAGAAGATTAGTGCCCAAAAACCGATCAAAAGAGCGGGAAAGATACGTGACAAAGGATGAATTAAGAGGCAAAACACAACCAAATAGTCATGTATCAATATACAGGTCTTAAGCTAATGCATCTCCATTTCATATATCCATATTAGAAGTTGATGCTAGACACAACTCCTTGGTTTTTCAAGAAACAAGTACCTTTAATCAACAAGACCATTATTCATTCTTTGGATCCTTTTTTTTTACTCGATCATGGTTTCATTGCTTTCCTTCCGTAAAATCTTAAACTCATATGATCAATTATTAGCTCTTATGCACGGACCTTGACAACGACTTTCATTATTCACTTTCTCTCTTCTATAGTTGTTTGATTATTTTTTTTCCTTTGCAGCTGTTTCCATCTTCGAATTTACTCATAGATACATGAGTACTTGAATTTTGTATGGAACTCTCCAACATATCCTATAGGTGTTTCTTTCATTAATAATAGCATGGAATATTGTAGTTGCTACAAATATTTAGTAGTGTAAGCATCTAAGGCCTAATAAACTTCAATGGGTTTACTCTGATTGATAGACGTGAGGATGAACCAGAGCGTCAAGTGGTTTCAGTGTCGCCTTACTCTTTTATAGCAAAAGGAGAAAGTGTACGTGACTGCAACATGAATTTAGTATACAAATAAGAACGTGAGTGTGTTGCTTTTTTTTTTAATGATAAAAAATGGATGCACACCTCGTCAGTCATTTAACCGAATTCTTAGCTGAAGTTGATCCAAACCTGCTAGTATGCATTTTTCGTCCTATGCGCATGCCTTCTTTGATAATATGAATTACAGTGAGAAACGTTTGTCTTCGATTGAATGAGAAGAGACCGTCTTCGTACTGAATTTAGAGCATGCACTTAAACTTTATTTTCACACACTTTCATATTTGCAAAAGAGTATAAACTAGTAATTTCATCCAGAGCCTCACAAACCATAATATGAAGTCAAAGTAGCTTGATTTTCTTTAATTTTGTTGGGTCTGGCCTTGTTTATGTTTATGCCTTTGAACTTGATTTTTTTACTGTCCCAACAACTTAATGAGTCTGACTCTTCCCACTTTTCTTTGTTTTTCTTATTCATTCAACAGTTTAAAGCTTCAAAAAGCCCTCAAGCAATTTTTTTTTAATCTTGCTTACCCACATGCAACATAATCGATAATCAACTAAACTTAAAGGGTAAGTTTATTCATTATTTCCTTTAATCTTGAGTATTATTTTTATACGCTCAAGCTTGGTAGGGTTTTAAGTAGGAACTTTGTTATATTTTTTGTTTGCTCGTTTTCAAGTGGGAACTTTGCTGCATTTTGGTCCAAGACCAAACCGGACCAAAAAATATGGATCCGGTCCGGTCCAAGACAAAATATTTTAAGCCCAATCTTTGGTCTACCTATATATTATTTTCGGTCTTCACCCCTGTCCATTTTTGGACCGATGCTCACCGCTAGTGCAACATGTATGTCGCTAAATGCTCTGGTGAGATTCTGACTATTCTTAAATCCCCGAGGAATCAGATGTACACTTCAAAACCAAATCAGATAATTGTTGGCTAAGTGCATAGTTATGATGGGGAGTCGTATACCAACTTCAAACATAGGCGTCAAGGAGTTGTGGGAAAAGGCAAAGTTGCTGCTACCGCGGGAAACCCGAATCTTGGCAACGTCGATGTTTTTGCAGATTTACCAAAATTCTTAGACAGTCCCTCAAAAATGATATTGGTAATACCTCGGTCTCTTTTTTTTTGTTATTTTCTTACTATCTATTTTAAGTTTTTATGTTTTTTTAGGACGAAAATTTTAACCTCGAGAAAGAAGTCCCAAATTTGATACATGACCCTCTTCTCGACGTCCCTGCTGAGCGACCAAACCCGCGCAAAGGCAAGGAGTTAAAAAATTACAAGCATTTTTTTGATGAATTTAATATGGAATCATCTCATCCAAAGAATAAAATAGTGACTTTGTTGACCTCCACCAGTCAACCTTCTGTTCACATCACATCCCTCATTCCATTGAAACAGTTACGAAACTAAATCTTGAACACCAAAAGAAGCTGCTTGGTACCTTTGTCAGCCAATATGCAAACATGCCCAAAATCCCCGTACTCGTCCCTGCTTTTGTCCCTATTTCAACACCAATAAAAGGCAGTTTACATATTGGCTTGAAGATGGATGCTAGTAGTTTGTTGAAAACCGTAAAAGAGGCAGCTTTTGCAGATGTTGAGAAAATCGGGAAAGAGACAGCTTTGGTATACAAATTTATAAAACACTATAAAAAGGATCCAACACGCGACTAAACTTAGAAGATACATCCACACTCGAGGAGCAAAGACATTTAGTTCTGGAATTGCAGTCATCGTTGGATCTGGATGCGTGGATAGATTTGGTACTTTAGGATATATTTTATCATAGGTCACCCATCTCCCTTTTTTTTTGCTTACGTAAATTTTTTTGGTTTTGACATGAAAATGTAGTATGTTGTAATTTTGTAAGCAAGGGTTATAGTCCCTTGTGTACGTTCCCTTTTTTGTATGCATACAAATTATTGTACGTAGCAATGTTGTAAGAAACAACTTTTAATGTGGTGTATGTACCTCTATTTAAGATATCGGTGTAATAATATAATCGGCTACTCTATAAATTTTGTGTTTGATATTTATGCATAAGAAATGATGTAACAGAGCACGAATTTTGCGATTTAGCCGTCCACTGTTTAGGCTCATGCGTGCCAGGAACAACGAGTAAATTTTTGGAAGATATTATATTTTTTCGAGATGAATTCTTTTGTTGTTGTGATTGCACTCGAGTTATGTGTTTACTCAAGTTGCCTACGTACTTTCAAAGTGAACCAATACTTCGCAAGATCAAGTCGACGTAGTTCAAATAGATTGAGTTTTTTTTTTCAATTTGTTTTTTGTGATATGACATTTTTTTTAGTGTGGCTGCACTCAAGCTTGGTGTTTACTCAAGCTGCCTACGTACTTGAAAATTAAATCAATACTTCACAAGATCAAGCTGACGTAGTTCAAATAGATTGAGTTTTTGTTTTTCCTTTTTTAGTGATATTACATTTTATTTTAGTTGTGGCTGCACTCGAGCTATGTGTTTAATCAAGCTGCCTACGTACTTGCAAAGTAAATCAATAATTCACAAGATCAAACCATCGTAGTTTAAATATGGCTTGCGGTTTACGTTCTTACTTAGGAGCATGGCATTTAGTACACTCTTGCTTAGGAGCATGGCTTGCAGTTTTAAGAGTAGTAATGTTCCAGGATTTTCCCATTTATTGGCCCTATGAGCATGCCGTCTTCATTCATAATTTTGTGAGTACCATTTGTATAGAGACATATGGGTTATCCCACTTAAAAGTGAATTTACCAGCTGGCTTATGAGAGGTAATAATTTCCCTCCATACTGCAAGGACCAAGTCTCCTACTTGGAAAGAACGAGGACTCACATTTTTTGTTGTTGAATGCTCGTGACAATCATGTCTGATAACATTGGAGCTTTTGCTGGGCCTCAAGTGTTTTTTCATTAAGAGCCTTCCCAACTATGCTAACAACAACTTGTCATTTTCATCTTCTGTGAGTCCACCTTGAATAACGATGCGTAAGGATGGGATATGCAACTCTAACGGCAACACGGCCTCAATTCCATAAACCAAGAAGCAGATCTTTATCTAAGAAGGTCAAGGTTGCATTGCTGGAGACACATTGCGTTGACTACACTGCAGGCACCCATCTTGCCAGTGTATAGTTCTGGTTTATCAAGTCCTTAGAGGATTATCTTACGCTTCTCTCTTGGTAGATGAAAGATTTGTCTCCACCTTATTTTTGCGGGAAGGGCGTCGAGAGCTTCTACAACTTTAATTTCCTTTTGACGGTTAGATTGCAATTACTACGATGATAGTGCGTCGCCTATTTCCTTTTCCTTTACTTTTTCATTATTATCATGACCTACTGCAGGAGATATGGTACACACAGTAACATTTTTCAAGATATTTTTGGAAATAATTCTTTAAGAGCAATATGGCTCAACAGTCCTTGCTTAGGCAGATTGATAGGCAAGAAACATGGTTTCATCTTTGTTATAGACTTCTTCTCCCCATCAGACATGCACTATTTTGTCTTCTTTGATTTCTTTCGTCGATGATGGACATGTTCAACTGCTTTCCAGACTTTTTTCTTTGTCTTCTTGTGTGACTAAAGTCCACCCTTCATCATCATCATTCTTCTCATCTTAAGGAGCTAATCTTGCTTCTAGAGGTGGCGATAAAGATAACTAACGTTTGAAACCATATACGTACATGCTCAAAGCTCCTTAATTGCAACATATATACATCCCACTCATGATGCATCGTTGGCTCCTCATGTTCCTCATGCTGCTCCAGGACTGCAGTAGTTTGATTTGTAGCTACTATCTCATACAATTCGAGGATAATCTTCCCGTGTCTGGAGAGTTGTATAATTTTCTCTTTCAGGTTTATACACGTTTCAAGGGGGTGACTTACCAGTTTGTGATAGTGAGAGAAGTTTGGATCACTTGTCTTGTTAGCCTCGTCAGATCTCTTGGACTATGGCAGTTGTATGACTCACTACAAGAATCAGGTCCAGTACCGACTGTTTTTAGCGGTCGCTAATAGTGAAAATCGGTCGGTAATACCCCTTACCGACTGTTTTTTCTTCATTAGCGTCTGAACACAATCGGTCAGTAATTGTGGTCGGTAAATTTTAGATACCGACCGATTTGACATCGGTCGGCAAAATACCGACCGAACAATCCGTCGGTAGATAGAAATTCCGTCGGTTTCAAAACATATTGACTTGGTCAATATCAAAGCCCAATCGGTCGGTAACACCTAATTCGGTCGGTAATTACCGACCGATGGTCGGTCGGTACGGTTACTTTTTCGGTCGGTGCCATTTTGTGTCAAATAATAATCAGAAACATTTTGGACGGCAATCGGTCGGTAATTGTGTTTGGTCGGTTGGTAAATAAAGTATTACGGTCGGTAATTCCTCTTGTCGGTCGGTATCCAATGTGAACGATTTGTGTGATTTTTGCTACTTATTGTCCTCTATTTGCTATATTTCCTGCAAATATTTCAAAATATATACAAATGCATTCGGACACAATTTTTTGAAAACCAAAAACCGTCTTTCAAATTAGAAAATTTTCAACGTAATCTTACAACCAATATAACCATAACGCTACTTGTCTTACATCTACCGTAACCATGTCTTATACAACAAAATACTAAAGTTTACATTACAAGTAACCATGTCTTACACAACCAACTACCTTACACTTGAAAACCATTTCCGCCTCCACCGGAGTTATCGTTATTTGGGTTATTAGGGAAATCAAATATGTTATTGTTGCATCGGTATTGGGTTTGGGATTCAAACAGTTTGGCTAAGGCCTCAATTTGGCGCCTTGTTTCTTGCCATTCACGCGTACTAGCGGTCGCTAATAGTGAAAATCGGTCGGTAATACCCCTTACCGACCGTTTTTTCTTCATTAGCGTCTGAACACAATCGGTCGGTAGTTGTGGTCGGTAAAGTTTAGATACCGACCGATTTGACATCGGTCGGCAAAATACCGACCGAACAATCCGTCGGTAGATAGAAATTCCGTCGGTTTCAAAACATATTGACTTGGTCAATATCAAAGCCCAATCGGTCGGTAACACCTAATTCGGTCGGTAATTACCGACCGATGGTCGGTCGGTACGGTTACTTTTTCGGTCGGTGCCATTTTGTGTCAAATAATAATCAGAAACATTTTGGACGGCAATCGGTCGGTAATTGTGTTTGGTCGGTTGGTAAATAAAGTATTACGGTCGGTAATTCCTCTTGTCGGTCGGTATCCAATGTGAACGATTTGTGTGATTTTTGCTTCTTATTGTCCTCTATTTGCTATATTTCCTGCAAATATTTCAAAATATATACAAATGCATTCGGACACAATTTTTTGAAAACCAAAAACCGTCTTTCAAATTAGAAAATTTTCAACGTAATCTTACAACCAAGATAACCATAACGCTACATGTCTTACATCTACCGTAACCATGTCTTATACAACAAAATACTAAAGTTTACATTACAAGTAACCATGTCTTACACAACCAACTACCTTACACTTGAAAACCATTTCCGCCTCCACCGGAGTTATCGTTATTTGGGTTATTAGGGAAATCAAATATGTTATTGTTGCATCGGTATTGGGTTTGGGATTCAAACAGTTTGGCTAAGGCCTCAATTTGGCGCCTTGTTTCTTCCCATTCACGCGTACTAGCGGTCGCTAATAGTGAAAATCGGTCGGTAATACCCCTTACCGACCGTTTTTTCTTCATTAGCGTCTGAACACAATCGGTCGGTAGTTGTGGTCGATAAAGTTTAGATACCGACCGATTTGACATCGGTCGGCAAAATACTGACCGAACAATCCGTCGGTAGATAGAAATTCCGTCGGTTTCAAAACATATTGACTTGGTCAATATCAAAGCCCAATCGGTCGGTAACACCTAATTCGGTCGGTAATTACCGACCGATGGTCGGTCGGTACGGTTACTTTTTCGGTCGGTGCCATTTTGTGTCAAATAATAATCAGAAACAATTTGGACGGCAATCGGTCGGTAATTGTGTTTGGTCGGTCGGTAAATAAAGTATTACGGTCGGTAATTCCTCTTGTCGGTCGGTATCCAATGTGAACGATTTGTGTGATTTTTGCTTCTTATTGTCCCCTATTTGCTATATTTCCTGCAAATATTTCAAAATATATACAAATGCATTCGGACACAATTTTTTGAAAACCAGAAACCGTCTTTCAAATTAGAAAATATTCAACGTAATCTTACAACCAAGATAACCATAACGCTACATGTCTTACATCTACCGTAACCATGTCTTATACAACAAAATACTAAAGTTTACATTACAAGTAACCATGTCTTACACAACCAACTACCTTACACTTGAAAATCATTCCCGCCTCCACCGGAGTTATCGTTCTTTGGGTTATTAGGGAAATCAAATATGTTATTGTTGCATCGGTATTGGGTTTGGGATTCAAACAGTTTGGCTAAGGCCTCAATTTGGCGCCTTGTTTCTTCCCGTTCACGCGTACTAGCGGTCGCTAATAGTGAAAATCGGTCGGTAATACCCCTTACCGACCGTTTTTTCTTCATTAGCGTCTGAACACAATCGGTCGGTAATTGTGGTCGGTAAATTTTAGATACCGACCGATTTGACATCGGTCGGCAAAATACCGACCGAACAATCCGTCGGTAGATAGAAATTCCGTCGGTTTCAAAACATATTGACTTGGTCAATATCAAAGCCCAATCGGTCGGTAACACCTAATTCGGTCAGTAATTACCGACCGATGGTCGGTCGGTACGGTTACTTTTTCGGTCGGTGCCATTTTGTGTCAAATAATAATCAGAAACATTTTGGACGGCAATCGGTCGGTAATTGTGTTTGGTCGGTCGGTAAATAAAGTATTACGGTCGGTAATTCCTCTTGTCGGTCGGTATCCAATGTGAACGATTTGTGTGATTTTTGCTTCTTATTGTCCCCTCTTTGCTATATTTCCTGCAAATATTTCAAAATATATACAAATGCATTCGGACACAATTTTTTGAAAACCAGAAACCGTCTTTCAAATTAGAAAATTTTCAACGTAATCTTACAACCAAGATAACCATAACGCTACATGTCTTACATCTACCGTAACCATGTCTTATACAACAAAATACTAAAGTTTACATTACAAGTAACCATGTCTTACACAACCAACTACCTTACACTTGAAAACCATTTCCGCCTCCACCGGAGTTATCGTTATTTGGGTTATTAGGGAAATCAAATATGTTATTGTTGCATCGGTATTGGGTTTGGGATTCAAACAGTTTTGCTAAGGCCTTAATTTGGCGCCTTGTTTCTTCCCGTTCACGCGTACTAGCGGCCTGACATGCCGTGATTTGTTGCCTTAGTTCTTCTTGATTTTTCATGTAAAGTTCATCCCTTTGTTGCATCTCCTCTCTATACTTCCTAAACTCTTCGGCTTCCCTCTCACGTGCTTCAATTGATTGACTTAGAACACCCGGGATATATTTTTGGGAGGCGGAAGAATTACCTGTCGACGATGATGACGCCGGGGGAGTGTAATATAGTGAGGCGGCGGTCCCTAAACCAAAGACTTGGCCCTTCTTGTATCCATCCACCGAATCGAACCAAACCTTGTTAACGTCAATCGGAATTCCTTGCTCCGTAAGCTCGGCTATCATCCTTTCAAAATTTTGCTACATTGTCAAAAAGAAAGTTGTAAATAACTCATCTATCATCCTTAGAAAGTAAAAAGCGTCTATCGGAAGTCCTAACACAAATGTAAAAATGAAATTTCGAATGTAGTAATACTTACATATCTCGCTCGGGCAGTTGGATGACTCCATTGCTCCTCACCATCAACCATTTTCCTATGGCTATCAAGAAATAGCTCCACTTCATTAGGGGCTATACCCCCCTTATCTTGCGCCTTTAATAAAACCAAATCAAACATTAACTTCAAATTAAAAATACTAACATTACACTAACAAAGTAAATTATCAACTTCAAATACTTAAATAAGTTCAAATTATTTACCATCTTAGCAGCATGTTTAACAGCTTTGATTGACCCGTAGTGATGTGTAGTAGGGCCATCTTCGCCGCCTTTCTTGTTGATGGAAGCTTGTTTCGATCTCTTGATAAACGCCTTATTCTTCCGCTTCTCGATTAATTCTTTGAAAACATTAGGATGCATCCAACCCGGGCCAACCGGATTCTTACCTTTTATCATCTGGCCGGCATCATACATGGCGTCTTTTAAACGCTTTCTACACGTCTCATTGTATTGCTTCCTACACTCATCCTCATACTTAGGATCCCAATTGCACAATGTCTACACATAAAAACAACAACACTGTAAAAACAACAACACTTATAAATTAATAAAGTAAAAGTTAATATATATAAATACCCGAAAATTGTCAAACCACGCATCCCTTTTACTTTTTGGAGTCTCTTTCCAGTTCAAGTAAGGGACATCGTAGTTGTTTTTGAAAGACCGGCTAACTCTTCGGACCACTTGGCTATCGTCAAACCTATATCAATCTTTATATTAGAAAATGATATGTAACATATTTTAAGTTAAATTTATTAGAAAGGAGATTATAAATAAGAAATTGTACCATAATAATCCCGGCTCTATATCCAATGTGCTCTCTTTTGTTGTCGAAGGGGTTGTACTTTGGTTTGTTATCTGCCCTTCATTGTTGTTCTCTTCGTCGGTCGTCTCCCCCTCTTCTATCACCGGGTCCCTAAATACTATACCTTGTTCTCGTCCTCGTTCTTGTCCTCGTCCTCGTCCCCGTCCACGATCTCCTGACATCTTAAACAAAACTAAATATACACAAGTTAATGTTAGCAATTAAACATTGTTGTCAAATAAACAAATGACTTTGATAATTGATGACACATAAAACATTACTAATTATATTGTACTTATTACATAACATATACTTAATATTACACAACTAGTCTTTTACTCATCTTCATCTTCATCTTCATCTTCATCTTCATCCTCTTCCTCCTCCTCCTCCTTCTTCTCCTCCTCATCTTCATCTTCATCTTCATCATCATTTATAAAATCAACTTCATATAAGTCTTCATTTCCTCTTCCAAATCTACGAACCTCCACCACCTCATCTTCTTCCTCATCATCTCCTTCAATAAAACCTTGTAAGACTTCATCTTCCACAATCGAAGATAAATTAAGAGGTGTCGTCATTTCTTCTTGAAAGACGGTTGTGTCAACCGGTGCATCAAATTGTGATCTCGCTTTACTTTTAAACACCGCCCACCAATTATCTCTATCTTTCTTTGTGCTTGGATAAGAAGTGTAATAAACTTGATTAACTTGATGTGCAAGCACAAAAGGGTCGTATTTTAAATACTTTCTCTTATGATTTACTTCAACAAGTTTATACGTGTCATGTACAATTGTGCCGATTGAAGAATTATCCATCCAACAACATTTAAACAAGATTGCATTATACGCCATTTTTTCACCACAATACCTCAACTCAATAATCTCTTCTAGGGTACCATAATAGTCATCTCCACCAACACCGTTAACACAAACACCATAATTCATACTTGCTTTATTTTTCCCATATTTCATTGTGTGAAAATTAAAGCCATTTATCGAATATTTCTGCCAAGTTTGTACTTCTTTACAAGGACCCCTTGACATGGCCACCAACAAATCATCCTTGATATCTTCTTGAAGTACCTAGTTTAAAATTAGTCTTATTAAGTACCCATATATATTGACTTAAGGTTAGTTTGTATTTTTTTTTTTTTGATGTTTGTAAATGAAACTTACATGTTCTTTAAACCAATTTGGGTATAGCTTTTCGTATGAAGTCCAAACCTCATCTATATCAATATTTGGATGTTGCTCACGGATGAAAGCTTCGAATAACCTATCATTTAACAATTTTTATTATTATATGAATAATCTACCACTTTAATTATTTTATTGCCAAAGTGTAAAAAACTCACATACCTCTCATATTTTTCTAATCGTTCACAATTCGATAAGGCGTAAAGATGAGCACGTTCATATTCATCTCCATCCAAATATCTTATTTTTCCTTTTGTGAATGGATGACCTCCATGTTTTTGGAATAGCTCAGGTAAGGAAGACTCCGTTTCATCTTTTGTTTCAAAATCTAAATCTTTAGCCTTTGTGTCGATATGAGCTTCAAAATATTGCGAACAAAAATTTGATATTTCTTCCACTAAGAAAGCATTGCAGATAGACCCTTCGACTCTTGCTTTATTACCAACTTTTTGTTTCAAGTGATTTAAAAACCTACATTGTATAATAATGATAGTTGAATATTCAAAATATTTTATTTAATTTTTTATTTCATTTGAATAAGTACGTATGTAATTTACCTCTCAAAAGGATACATCCACCTATATTGTACTGGCCCTCCAACCCTTGCTTCATAAGGCAAATGTATAGGTAAGTGTTCCATTGAGTTGAAAAATGATGGCGGAAATACTTTCTCCAACTTGCAAAATATTTCGGCAATGTTGCTCTCTAGATTTTCAATGTTTTCAAGTTTGAGGGTCGGGGCACACAAATCACGAAAGAATAGACTTATTTCAGTTATTGCACTCCACGCATCTTTCGGCAATAAGTGTTTCAGAGCCACAGGTAGTAATCTTTCCATGAAAACGTGACAATCATGACTCTTCAACCCATGAAGGATATGATCATGTCGATCAACACACCTACTCAAGTCGGATGCATACCCATCTGGAAACCTCAAGTTACAAATCCACACACATAACACTTTTTTTTTAGCCTTACTAGTGCAAATGGGGCTTTTGGCTTAACTCCATTTTCCTTAATGTGTAAGTGTGGTCTTTTGCATAATAGTTTAACGTCTTCCCTTGATTTTTCATTGTCGCAAGTTTTATTCTTATTATTCATGACCGTATGAATCAATTGCTCAAAGAAGTTCTTTTCAATATGCATAACATCCAAATTGTGTCGTATTAACAAATGTTTCCAATAAGGCAAATCCCAGAATATACTTCTCTTAGATCAACCTAATTTATTGGCTTTAAACTTGTTCAATTCACTTTTTGTGAACTCAATACTTGTAGGATAATCACGAATCTTCTCCCAAATTTCAAAACCGTCTAGGAATAGAGGAGGGGTATCATTTTTTTGTAATATATTCTTGAGAAATGAGGTTTTGTTATACCGAAATTCGTGGTTAGGCGATAAGAATTGTCGGTGACAATCAAACCAAGACACCTTATGACCCTTAGGAAGATAAAATGCCTTTGATTCTTCCATACAATAAGGACATGCAAGGAAGCCGGCCGTGGCCCAACCGGAAAGCATGCCGTAAGCTGGAAAGTCATTGATTGTCCATAAAAGAGCGGCTTTGAGTTGAAAATTTTGTTTCTTGGACACATCGAAAGCGGGTACACCAACCTCCCACAACTCTTTCAACTCTTCGATAAGAGGTTGTAAGAAGACATCTATGTGACTTTTAGGATTATCCGGCCCCGGAACAATCAATGAAAGGAACATAAATGGTTTTTTCATGCACAACCATGGTGGTAGATTGTAAGGAGTGAGAATTACAGGCCAACATGAATACTTTTTCCCAAATTGGCCGTACGGTGTAAAACCATCTGTGCACAACCCAAGTCTAACATTTCGAGGCTCACTAGCAAATTCCGGGAACATTTTGTCCAAATGCTTCCAAGCCTCACTATCGCTTGGGTGGGCAAATGTCCCTTGTACACGAGGGTTTTCTTCATGCCATCTCATAGCCTCCGCAATATTTCTAGTAGCATAAAGCCGTTGTAATCTTGGACCTATAGGAAGGTAGAATAGGACTTTTTCAGGTATTTTTTTCCCACTTGATGGTGTTGGCTTGTACCTATCTTTGCCACATTTCTTACATTTATCAAGCGACACATCTTCTTTCCAAAAGAGCATACACCCGTCCTTACAACAATGAATTTTTTGATAGGGTAGTTGAAGAGCTTTGAGCAATTTTTTGGTGTTATAATAGGTGCGGGTCATCACATTTCCCCGAGGTATAACATCCTCAATCAAGGAAGCAATCTTATCTACACATTTGTGCGATAAGTTGTGCTCACATTTTATGTTAACAACCCTTGCAGCTGCTTGTAACACCGACACATCGCTCCCCTCATATAAAGGTCTCTCCGCCGCATCTAACATATCAAAAAAACTCTTCAACTGAGGGTGTGGAGTTTCCTCTTCACCGATAGGGGGTTCCTCCATATGTTCTAATGCACGGTCACCTAAGGCATCTATTACCATCTCTCGATATGGTCCTCTTATGGGAGATTGAGTAGTGTTTGGTACATTGTTTGGTATTTTCAAGGAGTAAGGCTCACCATGACACACCCAATCATAATAATTTCCCGTAAAACCTTTACTAATAAGGTGTTCTTGTACCACGAATTCACTCAAGTATTTCAAATTTTTGCACTTTACACATGGACATCTAATTAGTTGTGAATTCCTAAATTCATCTCGACTTTTAACATATTCAAGAAAAATTCACCCCACATACAAACTCATACTTAACCATCTTCCTAGCATCAACCCTTTCATACATCCATTCTCGTTGAACCCTCTTCATTATAAATCTATATAAATACATAAATATAACATAATTAGGCAATCCAACAACTAATTGAGACAATCTACATTCTTACTAAATAGGCAATCTAAATACTAATTCGAATTACCAATTTTAACCAACTAATCAAATTATACTACCAACATAAAATTTCTAACTACCAAATTTAACCAACATTCAATTTCACAACCAAAGTCCACCATATATCTACTACTAACAACATATATCTACTACTAACCTCTTCAACATACTAACAATTATATATTCTAACATAATCAAATTTCAATCATACAAAATTATAATTGCAAATTTACTACCCTTATCCCTAACCTAAACAATTCTAAAATTACATTCAATTAACAACAACTAATCAATCCTAACATAAAATTATGTGTAAAAAACACTCTTAAACACTAATAAAACAACACAAAACACAATAATTAATTATAACTCATACTTTAATTTACTAAAATCTTGAACATACTAGCATCAAATTAATCAATACCAAAATATAATTGCAAATTTACTACCCAAACATACACATACATCATATACCCAACTTCAATCTAATCAAATTAAAAACCCCCCAATTGAACTTAACCTTAACCCTAACTTATACAACTCTAAATTTCATTCTAATAACAACAAATAATCAAATCCTAACATAAAATTAAGGGTAAAAACAAACATAAACACAATTAAAACAACTATAAACACAAGAATTAAGAGAAAATCATACCTTTATCAAATTATTAGAAGAGAGAAGGTGGTTGTTGAAAAAGAGGGAATGGCGTCAGTGGTGGTCGGCACGTGAGAAGCGGCAGGTGAGTGGCGGCGTCGACGGTGGGTGAGTGGCGGTGGTCGTCGGGTTTGGGGAAAGGGTTAGAGTGAGAGTGAGTGAGTAATAATAGAATGAGGGATAATCGTTTTGTTTTTCTCATATCAGAATTCATACCGACCGATTGGGCAGTCGGTCGGTAATTTTGCCTAATCGGTCGGTATTTTAAACCCTTACCGACCGAATTCTCCCATTAGCGACCGATTCCCAATCGGTCGGTAATTTTGCCGACTGATATTTTGAATACCGAATGTCTTCGGTCGCTAAGTTATATTACCGACCGTTTTAAATAGTGGTCGGAATGTGCGGTCGGTGCAAGGGCTGATTCTTGTAGTGACTTTTTACTCTAGAAGGTCATCTAACATTCCTAACAAGTCGGAGTCAGGGAAAGGGTACTTCTTATCTTATAACTCTTTCAACATAGGCTTGTCCCACTTATAATTGAAAGTAAATGACTCCTTATTTTGATACTTAGACTTTGATGAGATCTTAACGGACGTATTGCTGGTTTCGACAACCACTGTCTCCTTCCCTGTTGACATGGACCCTATATTTGTCTTTTTGAACTTCTTCTTTACACTTGTCGCATTGGAAGAAGTTGACCGAGCTTTGCCACGCCCTTTGATTGTAATTTCCATGGTATGAGCGCGAGTTGCCAGCTCTTGAAAGCTTTTTGATTTTATCCCTTTTGACGTAGAGAATATCCCAGCTCATACCGTTAATGCACATTTCAACTTCGGACGTCAAGCGATCATTGTATTCCTGACTTAATGAGCGCCATCGATTGATGTAGTCGACGACTAGGGATGTCATTGAGGCGGGGCGGTGGTGGATATACCCCCCCCCCTCCCCCGCCCCCCGGTACCCGTACCCACCAAACAACTCTCAAACCCATACCCGCCCCGCCACCCATGGCGGGTACAAGTTTCCATACACGTACCCGCCACGCGAATAAAAATCCTAGACCCGTACCCGCCCCATTACTCGTCAACCACCTATGTCATAACTTATATTGGTTTTTTTAAATAAAATATACTTTAATCACTATGAATTTCCGCAAATTTTTATATTTTTATTTCTAGTTTAATATTTTGAGTAAAAATCAATAAAGAACATTATAAAAAGTCATAATAATGTATATATTCTTTTAATATTTGGTGGGTAGGCGGGAATTAGGTGGGTATGACATAAAAACCATTCCCGCGCCACCACCCATGGCGGGTTGAAGTTTACCACTCGTACCCGCCCCACCACCCGTTAAAGCTCTACCGATACCCGACTGGGGCGGGTGCGGGGTGGTACCCGCTTATACCCGCCCCGCTGACATCCCTATCGACGACAGGTTCATCCTTCCACTGGGCAGTGTTTCTTAGTTCGCTCGTGCTGACGATACGCTTGGTGGTGTAGAACCTGTTCAGAAATTCATCTTTGACGAGTATGGATCCAAGCACCTAAGAGGAGAAAGAGGTGATTTAGGTGACTTTTCAAAAAATTTAATGTAACTTTTAAACAAAAATGAAGATAAGATGTCAGTTACTTGAGATACTTGAGATACTTAATGGAGTGTTAAGTTCACAAGGAAAGACAGCGAGACTACGTCACAGTGTTCATGAATGTGGTCATTCTGTATATTGAAAAGTGAAATAACAAGAAATAAATAGCGGAAATTAAAGTACTCTAGGATGTTTTTATAACTGGTTCAGATTCTACTCCGAAACCTACGTCGAGCGTTATTTTATTGATGTTTGAAAATTAACTCTAATAACTAAACCCCTTACAATAAACAACTGCCCCAACCAACTATGATTGCTCTCAAACTCAAAGTTGCTCCGCTTCGAGAGTTCAGTGTTCTTATCTTTTGGTTTTCGGAGTCGAGGATCTCAATTACTCACTTTAATGAACGGGGAGATCAACGTTTAGACTTAAACACAAGATAATCAAACAAGCTTTTAATGTCACAGTCCAACGAACTGATTCACAGAATATTTTCAGAAAAGAAGTGACGGCTTTTGAAAACAGAAAAACTAACTTTGCAAACACTTTGAAGAACAAGAACTTTGAAAGTATGAGTGATTTGCAAATGCTTTTCTCTTGAATAGTTCAGAAAAGTCTTGAAAGATTATGAGAGGAGAGTGTCTTATTTATAGGAAAGTAAAGTGGTTAGGTGAGAATGAAAAATATAAAATACGTTTTTCACAAGACACAAAGGGAGACAACAAACAGTTTACTCGTGCAATCCGATTTGTGTTTGCTTGGCTCCATGTGAAGTTTCACCAAAATGGAAAAGGGTGAATTTGGCTTTCACAAGTTACTCTTTTCACCTTTATCCATTTTGGGAAAGAGTTAGACTTTCTTTTTTGACTTTTGATAAAGTAAACCAAGCTTTTCTCACATTAAATTTCCTTTTCTCAACTCTAATCTTCACTTTTTGAAAAATAAAAACTTTTAAAGAGATTTGAAAGTTTGTAAAAGCGTTGTGAAGTTGAAATATTCTTTAAGTAAGTATCTTCGGTATGCTGAATCGGAAACCACAGTGACCAGCACTTTGGTTTTGTAAACACTTGACATAATAAGCGAGTTAGACTACCTTGATTACAACAACTAGACTAAGCAGCAATTATCTTTATCTTGATCAACCTTGGAAAGACTTGAAATGATCGTAGGGCTTGAGTTGAGAGCTTCAAGAGTGCAAGCTACATTCAAACACTTAGACAAAACAAAGGGAACTTGTCATCATCAATTAAACATGGTTCAAACAAATTCTTCCTTTGTTGATAGCAAGTACAATAAATTGTGTGATTTTCACCCTTAGCCCATGGTCGGTTGGTCAAGCATGTTCCAGACAGATTTCATGCATGATCATAGTACTTTAAGAATATCTAGAGTTAATCTATGTGTCATGTCTTATCAAGGTTGCCAACATTAATACGGTGAACGAAAGCCTAAGAGTTAGATAATTGCAAATTCACACAAATTAAAGTTTACTTTCCCCTCTTGACGTCATCAACAGGAGACCACAAGTTCAAAACATGGACACACACATTCAACATGCAATTCAAAACAAGAAAAATACGAGTTTAGCAAACAAAGCATTCAAAGTTTTTCCAACGCATTAAACCAAAAGCCATAGGATTAAGTTTTTGTGGGATGAAAGGAGGGTTCTTAGGGTTTTGCCATCGCCCCTGGCTTGTCTTCCTCCAAAACATGCTCCAAGATATCATCAACCACAGTGCGAAGCTCGGACAACTCGCCTTGGACTTTTGCAACCTCTTCGGCCAGCTAGGTGAGGAAAGCTATGACGGGAACAAGGTTTTCAGTTACATTGGAGGACGACCCAGTTGATAATCCAGACTTGGTGAACTTATACTCTAGTTTGTCACCCCTAAACTCCATGTACATCCTTGAGAGCATCCTTTCATTCATGATATCGGACAGAATTTCCACACCATCACTCTTTAACCCAACAAAGCCCTCAACTAGGAAGATGTAGGACATCCAATTATCATAGGGTATCATCACCTTCAAATTTCCTTCTTTACCTTGAATTTTTTTACCCACTACTTGAATTTTATAGAGCATGACAGCGGGAAGATTGATGGGCACATGATGGATTAGGCGGCAGAGCATAAGCATGTCAAGGATGGAGCAACGACCACGACTATCATTTTTAGGGATAAGGGTGCGGAACATTAGGTTGAAGAAAAAGCGATTAGGGGCAAGGAGTTATGTGGCTTTGATGACAGTGGAGCCATTTGCTTGGAGTTTGAGGGTTTTAATGATTTGATGAGGGGTTATGTTTTCGGCATCAGTCTAACTGTTTTTAGGAAAGGTGGAGAGGCCAGTGGTGGGTATCTTGAGGTGGTCACCAAGTTGTTCAATGGTAAGAAAGAAGGGTTTGTTGTTGATGAGGGCAAAAAGTATTCCAGATTCCACATTCACCCTAACTGTGGCTAAGAATTGGGCTATCTCCGAGACGTACACAAGACAGTCCTTCTGGAGAAGGTCCACCCATATTTGAGCCTCAACAACACTTTTGAAAAAATTAAGACAAGAGAGGGTTTCATACAAGTCAGGATAATAGCGGCGTCCACTGTGGAAATTGCATTTCATGGCTTCGATACACATCACAAATGTTTCCTGAGGCAGATTGATTCCAGAGAGATGGTTAATGGCCTCGGTTTTGAAGTGTTTGGTGATAACTGGAATGATGTCAGTGCATGGGTTGTTAGGAACATTTTCCTTTGCTTTAGTAGTGGGGTTATCCTGTTTAGTATCTTTTCTTATTTCTTCCTCATCAAACTTGCGCTTCCTTGTTGAAGCCCGAGTGCAATTTTTCTTGTTTATAAGACCGAATATGGGAAGATCGTCCTCTTTTTCCTCACCAAAGATTTCATTGATCTTATTTTGAGTGGTATTTGGGGAAAACAGAGGATCAATCTCATCATCAAAGTCTCCCTCACTTTGGACCAATTTTCCTTTTTCCCTTTGGGTTGTCATTTTCATTTTGCTTCCTTCTCTTCTGACCCGATTTTGGATTGTCCAGACCCAGTTCTTTCGGCATCAAATTCAGGATGCTCATCTTCTTGTTGAGTGCTCTTTGCTTACTTCACAACCGGTTTTGTTGCCATTCTTTTCCTCCTTTTGAAACCTTCTTGTGCTTTGTTAGTCATATTAGGTAGAGCAGTGACCCTTGGAGGAGATACAACCTTCGGTTTCTTTGGAGGAGGGGCGATTTCTAAGGGACAGTTCATGGTTTTAAGGTTTTTGGCTTAGGTTTGAGGGAATCAACGAGATTTTTAAGTTCTCTGGAGAGATTCTTCTTATTGGAGAGAGGGAGATGAGGAGTTTTTATTTTGAATGTGAGGGTTTTATTTTTGGAGAGAGGAAAGAGTGAGGGTTGAAAGGGATAGTTGATTTGTTGTTTTTGAGGTTTGAATAAAGGAGAAGTTAGGGGACGGTTGAGTGCGGAAATTAAAGAGGGATTTTCTTGTGTATTTTGATGTGAAGTGATGGGACATTGGGTGCATCGCTCTCTGTTGCGTGTGAAGTGATGGGACATTGAGTGCATGGCTCTCTGTTACATGTGATGTAAGTTGAGATTGCCTGTGTTTGCACTTCTTATTTTTGAACGTCGTGAATCATAAACTAAATAGATTAACCCATTAATGCAAGTGATCTCTACTCTAATCAATCATTAGGACAAGATAACATTATCGTGTTTACATGCAATTCACTAAAACAATTTCCAACCAAAGTCTTACGAAGTGTTCTCTTTCTAACGGTTTTGTAAAAACGTCGGCTATTTGATTTTCCGTTCCAACAAAAGTTATGACAAATATGCCCTTTTTCCACATGATCACGCAATAAATGATGTCTTATTTTAATGTGTTTGGTCCTTGAATGTTGTATTGGGTTCTTGGATATGTTAATTGCACTAGTATTGTCACAAAAAATGGGAGTAGAGTCAAAGACGATACCATAGTCGCGCAATTGTTGACGAACTTAAAGTATTTGTGCACAAGAAAGTGCCGCACCCACATACTCACTTTTAGCTGTGGAGAGAGCAATTGTGTTTTCTTTCTTGGAGGCCCACAAGATTATGCATGGTCAAATGTGGCTACTCCGGATGTGCTTTTCCTATCCATGACAGTTCCCGCGAAATCCGCATCCGAGAATCCTACAAGATCTAGCTCAAAGTGTGATGGCTACCAAATATATAAATCTTGAGTACCAATCAAGTACCTAAGGATTCGTTTGACGTCTTTGAAATGTGACTCCTTAGATTTGATTGGAAGCGGGCACACAAGCAAACACGAAAAAAAGATGTCGGGATGACTAGCGGTTAGATAGAGTAATGAACCAATCATACCTCTATACACGGTTTCACTAACCCTCTTACCGTTTTCATCTTTGTCAAGCTTGATAGTTGAAACCATTGGTGTAGGAAGAGGTTTAGCATTAGTCATCCCAAACTTTTGAAGCATTTCTTTTTTATTTTTGGTGAAATGTAAGTAATATTAAAAACTGGCCTAAAGCACCCAATACACCATTCAATTTGATATTCACCTCATCAAAGGTAAATATATACAACCAAAACAATGAAATATAGAAACAAACACTCCAAACTATTTAAGTACATCTTATAGCAGCCCAATGCTTCGACTCCAGATCATATCAGGCCTATTTAGCTTACCAACATGTACAACCATCATCCGAGTTTTGAATTGAGACTTGACGTGCTACAAAACTGTTCTGGGATGCTTAACATTCCCCTGCACTCTACAAATCTGCTAGGTCTCATATTGTATTGCAACCATTAGTGCACAAATGATCAATCTCGCAAAACCAAAGACATTCCTCAATCTCATGACATTCTCAGTAGTTCTATGACCCCTTAGTTGTACCTTCAGCCAAGCAAACAAATTATCATAGCACAGTTCAGCATATCTACATTCATGGAGCAGATGGTGATGAGTTTCATCTTGCAGACCACATACATAACACATCCTCTGCTTAGTAATTGTCATTCTACACAGTCTGTCCAATGTCAGCATTCTTTCCTGTTTAGCCAGCCAGATAATAAACACATGCTTAGGTATGTTGAATTTATTCCATATAATCTTCCTCCAATGAACTTTATCATCATCCCCTTTAGTGAGCCAAGCATACCCACTAGAAATATAGTACTCTGCACTCTCCCCCAACTAGGTGTTCCCTACATAAGCAGATTTCATAATATTTTTAACCTCACATATTTTCCTCCATGACCAATAACTCAAATTACAGGGCTTATAATCCAGCCAATTTTCCCCTTTCATGTACACCTTATCAATCTACTTGATCCACAGATGATCTTTTTATTCACTATCCACCATACAAAGCATGTTTTTCCACAGTAGCTATATTCCACAACTTACTATCAATCCTCAACCATCATGACTACAGATTTAATGTCCCCTTTACAAAAGAGTAAGAGGTCATCTGCAAACTTTAGGTGATTCATACCAAGCCCTTTTCATAAAGGGTGAAATATGAAGCCATGCATACTACCAATCTCATTTAGCAGTCTACTAAAGTACTCCATGCAAATGGTAAACAGAAGGAGAGACAATGGGTCACCTTGCCTCAACGCCCTTCTCCCTTGAAAAAATCCATGGACATGCCCATTCTTAGCAATTGACTAAGAAGTAGAGGTAGCACACTGCATCACAAAATTAGTAAACTTAACAGGATAGTTTAAACAAGTAAGCATTTGTCTCATAAAGGCTCATCCAATAGAGTCATACTTTTCTCATATCCACTTTTAACATACATCTTGGGACACACTCTTGCTAGTGTAGAGCCTAACCAAATATTGACTAATCAAGATATTACCATACTCCTACCTCTTATGAAAGCATACTGATCAGGGTTAATGATATAAGGAAGAATTCCTGCCAATCTAGCACAAAGCAACTTGGAGATGATCTTATAAAGGATGTTACAGCAAGCAATTGGCCTGAACTCCTTAACAGAGATAGGTCTAGTTACCTCTGGCAACAACACAAGATATGTGGCATTAATCTGCTTTAGAAACTGTCCATTCATGAAAAAATCCGTTACATCCAAGTAGATGTCCTCTTTGATGACCTCCCAACAAGCTTTATAGAAGGAGTTGGTGTACCCATCAGAACCTAGGCTCTTTTCATCAGGAATCGAGTTGATAACCTCTTTGATTTCCTCCATAGTACGCGTCCTACACAAACTGTGACAACCCTCGCGAATGCGGAAATATAAAACATACAAGCATGTGATTCCTGATGAAGGACGCGTACTATGGACGAGAGAATTCATAGAAGGAAATATAATTCACATGCAAGATAGAAGGAAGAGAGCATAAGACAATAAGGACGAGAGAATTCATAGATGAGGAAGAAATACACTTCAATTAGGCTTGTCAATCTTCAATCTTCGGTAAAGGATACTTTTCTAGGTAACACATTGATCCACCTTAAGACAGTAGATACAAACAAACATAACATCACTCAACACAATCAACAAACAAGTTAGAACCTAACAACATCAGTCCACCAAGCTCCCAAGTAAGTTCCTTAATGTCTACTTCTACTCATCATCTCATTTATTATTTCAAGGTCAAGTAGTTTAAGTTAGGTCACGTGTGGTGCCGTCGGGAGCGATAAAGCTCTGATACCAACCTACTGTGACAACCCTCGCGAATGCGGAAATATAAAACAGACAGCATGTGAATTATATATAGCGGAAATACGGTATTTTCAAAAACCTTTCTACAGCACGAATAGAGAAAATTGATTGAGTGTCAAATATTACAAACTAAATAAAAATCCACAAGAGAACGTAGTCCTCTCAAAGTGTTAACAACGACACAGTAATTAGCACGCTAGCTAAACAACTTCTAGATGTGTTTCAATCCAGGGACAACGCCGCTAGCTCAACCCGAACCCCAATAGCATAGCACAAGCCACCATGCACAACCTTTTCATCTCATGAACAACATGAACGCCACAATCAGTGGGAGTAACCCTACTCCGAGGTTCTCCCAGCCATATCACATTAAAACGTACATTATAGAATATAAAAGTAAAATCATGCATATAAAGATATACATGTGAGATACGATACGAATAAATAGGCAATCCAATACATAATGATAAGATTATATGAAAATCAAATCCGAAACCATCATGTTATTCAAAGACTCGGGGAAGACACTCTTAGGCAACCGAATACGCTCACTAGGGCTTGCATCTCACCGTTAGCGGTATAAGTTTGATAAGATTGAGACTCGACAGACAAACCAAGTCAAGTCCTGCGATGATCACAGTAAATCCAACATATTATCATCCATTCACGAACCAAGACATTGACGGTGTCCAATCATGCAATGACCATGAATAATATCATGAAATCACGCATTCAAGAACGACACAAGACGACATCTCTCACGGTAAATGAAACGCACTAGCATCGTGTAAATGGCAAGTATGATTAACAGGCATCCACGAGATGACATTTCCATGAACGCATACACGATCACATTTCGTATATGTAGACAAATTTCCTCCGGTAGGACGACGATAATAATACGGTCCTAGTCTAAACCTGGCCAGACTCTCGGAATAAATCATGTTCCGATTCGACATGCGATAAACGTTTCGCATCCAAGACTCGGTCAATCATAAACGCCGAGTACCCCAAATTCGGTAGCTCAATTCACGAAAGAGGCGGAAAAGAGCTCAAGCCTCATAACATGCGGTACGCTACATTCAAATAACACCACCTCGCAAGTACACAACATTTGACGGCCGGGTCGATCAACGCATAGCGTTCAACTCCCAACCACGTCGTCGTATGCCCACTAACACATGCATTTAAGCAGTAGGATACCTCTCCGTTCCGACATTCCAGCCTTACGAACGGGAAGTTAGCCAAGGGAATGAGAGTACAAAGCACAAGACAAAATAGTGCTCAAACCGTATCATTTGTAAAAACCGACTCAAAGTGGGACATAGCAAAAACCGTCACAAAACATGTGATACAAGCGAATGAAATATCATATATCCAAAACATGAATATTATAAGTCACTACGTAAAATTATACGATAAACGAATCATGCGAACTAATATGAATTACGAGTTCTAGAGATTTTATAAGAAAAATACAGCCGTGTTCCAGGCCGATGTGGAGGGAGGCGGCCGGTACCCCGGCTCGGAGCACAACTACACACAAAACACAAGTTTGGAAACTAACTAAAATAAGGGTCCACTTCAAACGGTCATAACTAGAGTTCTAGATATGGAAATGCAGAAATTCCAAGTCGAGGTGATAGCTTATTCTCTTATGGTTCCAAAGAATGGTCACAAGCCCAAAACAAGCAAGTAACGAAAGAGATATGATCATTTTACGAAAAGGGGTCAATGCAGTGAAACTGCACGAGTCCACCCGAGAACAACAACACCATTTCTATCATTTCCAATTTTCATAATTCACTTCTATCAACTATCAACAATCAATATTCATCATCAACAATCATCAAATAACAACAATCATCATCCATAACATAATTCCTAAACTTACTAATCGTAATCTAATACGAATTCTAGCATATAAAGCATGTAAAACACGTACATGATACCGAGTAACCCTTCACCGTTACCTTTACGCGTCTTTAATCGATTCTAATCCTTCCTAGTCTCCACCTACATACAATTAGATAATAAAAGATGAATATCATTCACCTTGAGAAAGACGGATAATTTAAAAAGCGAGAAAAACGGTAATTTTATTATCAATACGGATAGAGGAAGCTAAGAGGGGAAGAATAAGACGAACTTACGCGAATTTGAGCAAGAAATGAAGACGTAGCGATCATCTTAAGATCGATCAAGGAAGGGGGTTTAGGTTTTGGTGGTTTGATAAGGAAGAAGGAGATGTTGAATTGTGTTGTGAATGAAAATAGGTTAAGTGGTAGTATGATATTTATAAGGAAAAAGTCAACAAAAGTGAAAGACGGCTCAAAAGTCAAGAAAAGTCAAAGACGACTTAGAAGTAAAGAAAAGTCAAAGACGACTTAAAAGTCAAGAAAAGTCAAAGACGACTTAAAAGTCAAGAAAAGTCAAACTCGCCTTAAGACGGGATTCTCATGGAATCTCGCGGAAATTCCAAATACGAACTCGGAAATTCTAAATTCGACTCGGAACATAAAATTCTAAATTAAAACTTAAATTTGCTGAAAGGTATCCGTAAAATATTTTCACTAGAAAAATAGGGTACATTTCCGGGTGTTACACAAATCATCCCAATCCTCCACATTAACTCTATTCCCCTTCCTAGCAATACTAGCATTGAAGCCCCTAGTATCACTAAACGTTCTAAGCAAATATTTATAATACTTCACAAAAGCTTCTAAGATGCTGGAAGAATTAGAGCATCTCCCCCCAACACTATTCTCAATTGTCAAAACTTTGTTCTGAATCTGTCTTTGTTTAATGACTCTATGAAACATAGCAGAATTCACATCTCCATCTTTTTCCCAACTACACTTTACCTTCTGTCTTAGGAAATCCTCCTTTGCTTGGGCAAGCATCACATAACTTTCCCTATTTTCTCTCTCAGTGTCCATCAAAGCCGTGTTAAAAGGATCATTCTGCAGACTCATTTAACAGTCCAATAACATCTCATATGCAATATCAGCATTCCTCTCCACATAAAAAAAACAACTTTTTATTCAATTCTTTCAGCTTAGGTTTCATTCTCTTCAAATTGGTAACCACCCTAAACATGGGAGTACCCCTTATATTCTTATTCCAGGCAGACTTCACAATGGAAATAAAACTCTCCACCTTACTCCACATATTAAAAAACTTGAAAGGTCTAGTTCTTCTATTATTTTCTCCTCCCCCATCCTTTATTAGACAAGGACAATGGTCAAAATCCCCTTCATTACCATAATAAGCATAGTAATCATGCCAATAGTTTATCCACCCATCATTTACCACAACTCTATCAATTCTACTAAAAACCCTAATAGCACTAGGTTGCTTGTTGTTCCAAGTGAAGAACGCCCCAGTGGTTTTCATATCTTTCATATCACACATCTCCATGGTATGTTGAAAAGGCATGATTTCACCATCTCTGACAAGCAAACCAATTCTCTCATTATAGTCTCATCAAAGCATCCCATAGAGGTATGCCCTCTTCAATTTTGCTTGTCAGAGACATTATTAAAATCACCTAGGATTACCCAAGGGTCTCTTCTATTCAATCACATCAAAGCATCCCACAGAGGTATCCCCTCTTCAATTTTATTAAACTCATAGACATAAGTAGTGAAAAAGACTTTAAGGGTAGTTATTTCCTCTACCTATAGGTGGATATATTGTTCTGACATCTCCAGAATGTCCACATTCAGAACTTGAGGTTTCCATATGACCCAAATTCTTCCTCTAGGGTGATAAAGTTGATTAGTTACATACGACCAACCATAACACAAATTCCCCACATCTTTATTTAGAGACCTAGGTTTAATCCTAGTCTGAAGGAGTCCAAATAGGTCTACATCAGATTGATGTTGAAACCATTTAATATCTCTTTGCTTTCCATCACTATTTAGACCCCTCACATTCCATAATCCAAACTTAGTCATGGGAAGAAGAACTCCCCCCCCCCCCCCCCCCCCCCCCCCCCCCTCTCATGTCCTGCTTTATCAACCAATTCTACAGAATGCACCAAAGCAACATTAAAATTCATAACAAAATCTCCTTCAGTCCCCCCGGTAGCCTAGACTCATGCCTCGTAAGCCTAGTAATGATACGAGCAGGTGTAAAGATTGAACCCTGGCTTACAGGCATGGGAGTATTTGCTGGAGTGACAGTATGAGTATTAGTCCCCACCTGAACAATATTCCTTCCACTAACTCTTCCTGGCCTTCTTTCACCAATTACCCCAACTGATTTTACAAGTGCATGAGACTCCTTTGGATACAAGCCAATATCAGTCTCTTCTCTCCTCCTCCATACTTGTTTGGCATGAGGATTAGCTACTTGTATAGGTTTCCTCATTTTCCCACCACCATTCCTACATTGTAATTCAATATGACATATGCCCTTATATTTCTTGTAAGTAATAGGGAGACAGTCATATTCTAAAAGAACATTAATTTCATGCCTATTTTCATCCTCAAATATGATTTTATCAGCAAATTCCTGATCAACCTCTACTTCAATCATGACCCTCGCAAAACCCAATAAGGTCCTGAAAGTCCATAGACCTTAATTAGACTCCTCTAATTAGTTACTAAATTACTTGTTAATTTAGTATTTAATGATCTATGTAACATGCATGCAAATATAAAGACATTTATATAAAAGAAGAAATTTTCTCACATTGAAATGGAAAAGATATGGGCACAACAAGAACTCCTTCTTGTTGTTCTTGAGCTATTATATAGATGATCCTCCAAAAATCTCCAAACTAGAATATCTCCTTTAAATTGCACACAAGACTAACCCAAATAAACTTAACTTATTATTAACTAATAATAAGAAAAGTTACACTAATATTAGAATATACTACTATAGTAATAGTTAGTGAATATTAGTGTATGAGAGTTTTAGAAAGATGAGAGGATTTTAGTAAGATAAAGCAAAATAAGCAAGAATGAACAACCATATTGCTCTTTTATAGGCAATATGGTCGGCCCATATGGCCTTCACAAGGGTCTTATTATGCTTATTTTAATTCACATGCAAAGTGGTAGAGTGTAGTGTTGAGTGAAATGATTTTAGGTTTACTATTCATGTCATAATCATATGTAACTTGTGAGCATGAACAAGAGCAACCATCATCACTTCTCCAATACTTACTTGACCGGCCACATGTGGCCTTATATGGTCTATTTTGATTTTTGATATTTGTCCCACAAATACTTGTTAATCATATGCTTAATTATCTTATATAATTAAGTGTTAATTTGATCATATAACAATTATATGACACAAAAAAGTAAATAATATGTACTTAACATTTTAAGTGATATTTTACCATTATATCAATATATAATGGGTCCCACAATGCTTAGTTAATTTATTTTACAACTCCTTGTAAATATAATTAACTAATTAGCTCTACCTCAAAATATATGTAAAACCTCAACTAATTTAGTAAATTAACTATTAATTACTAAACTAGATCTTATTTAATCATATTAAAATAAGATATAAATTTATTAGTCAATTATCGCATAATTGAAAAATAAGCTTAATCGAATTTGAGTTCCTAACTCAATTTCTAACTATTAACTCTCGTATATATATATCAAATATATGTAATGGACTAATCAACTGTATCATATACAATTAATTAGTTACTATTTGGGTTTCATCCTATAGGTGTGACCGAAAGGGATCAGTTGATCACCGCCGTCATACGACAATAACGTCAAACTCTAGTCAGGCAACCGTTATTGATTTACGTTAATCAACTGACTAATCATGCATATATAGTCAATAAATATCCCAATTATATTCCTTAATGAGATTTATTATGTGGAGGACACCTACTCCAACAGGTCCTTCTAGTCGTAAGTTCATCAACTCTTACAAACTTGCCTACCAAGAATGCAAGTTTGCTAAGGCAATTATTCCCCCAGAATTTCAAATCAAGACCTATAAACTTCATTCATATAGGCACAGTTTTGACAACTACCTTGACATCTTGACATTAGGATCCCATTGTCTTAGAATGATCGGTTTCCCATCAAACATAAACATACCCTTTTCCAGAACTAATTTAAGGTGTTCCGATTTAGCAAACCGAACCACAAATAGACCATTTGGCAAGAACCCAATCTTACAAATTTCATAATCCTTCATAGTACGCCGTAAATAGCCCTCTGGAACCTCTCTCGGAGGATTTTCCCTCATTATATAACCATACATAGCTAAATTACAATAGTCTATTTTCTCTTTGACATCATCTAAAGTAAGTTTAAGAACAGTACCTTTCTCTACTGGTCCAACATCCTCAACCTCTACAATATGTGCCAATATACCATTTGTTGCTCCTTTCCCAGTTCTCTTATTCCTAGATTTTGCCTCCTACCATCCTTCTTCTCCAGTTGCCATGTCCTCTTTAGTTTCTATAGAAGATTCCTTCCCTTTCAGTTTTCCCGCAGCCTCCTCCCTTACTCTCGCAATTACAAATTCACGAGTTTCCTCAGCATGATTCATTATTTTAACTAGGATAAGTACTATGTGAAATATTATTATTTTGATGTAATATTATTTTTACTTTTTGTATGTTTGTTCACTTGAGAATGATTAACAGTATTATTTTTGGTCATTGCTCAAAAATCAGGAACTCTAGAAAAGAGGAACTTTCTCTCTCCAATTTTTTCTCTTATCATTCTCAGTTTTTTTTTTGAAGCATTTCCTTTATGTATTTTTGTTGATGGATCATTGTGCCATTTTCTTTTTGCTTGATTTGGAGACCAAGGAAAAATCTGAATTCCCCCATCATGCTCATCACAAATTCAGATTTCATTAGATCCTAAAAATACTTATAAAAGACCTTATTTGTTGAACCAAAGATAATGTCATCGACATATACTTGCACAAGCAACTGTTCATCAGACTGTGAGTTTATGAACAACTTTTTATCAACCGGGCCACGAATGAAACCATTTTCTAAATGGAATTTTGAAAGTCTTTCATACCATGTTGTGGAAGCCTGTTTTAAACCATAAAGAGCCCTGTCCAATTTGAACACATGGTTTGATAAGTCATTGTTCATAAAGCATGGAGGTTGTTCCACAAAGACATCTTCCTCAAGAAAACCATTTAGGAAAGTTGTTTTTACATCCATTTGAAAGAGCTTGATGCCTTTGTGGTATGAGCGTTCGTATGGCTTCAAGTCTAGCTACTAGTGCAAAGGTTTCGTCATAATCGGTTCCTTCTTGTTGATTATAACCTTCCACCACTAGTCTAGCCTTGTTCCTTACGATTTCTCCTGAATTATCTAGCTTATTTCGAAACATCCACTTGTACCAATCACGGTACGGTTTGAGGGCTTGGGAACAAGATGTCATACCCGATTTCTTTCAAATTGATTTAGTTCCTTTTGCATGGTTGTCCCTTAGTATGTATCACTGAGTGCTACTGTGACATTGGCTGGTTCAAGTTGCGAGAGGAACGCATTGTATGCACAAAAGTTGTTGAGGGACAAGAAAGTCTTTATTCCTGAATGAAGATCACTTATTATGTTTGTCAGAGGATGTGAGCTTTGGTGTTTCCATTTCCTTGGCTTGAAGGTGGATGAGTCATCATTTGGCTTTGTTGTCATTGTTGAGCCCGGAGTACGAGTGACCGCTGAATGAGGTACGATTTCTGATTGAGAAATTTGTTCAATCTGATCCCCATTCCTCCTAAGTGTAGCATCGTCATTTTGGGGAGGAGTTTGATCTGTCCCCCCGAACTTTGGCCTGGGTCATCTTACAACAGTGGCTCCGACTGTTGCTCTCCTTCTTCATTTACTTCATCCATGTCCTCTCTTGATAGACCAATTTCAAATTCGTCATCATCCTCATTATCTTCTTCCTGTCCAGAGGAACCAAGCACACTAGATTCATCAAATATCACATGAACACTTTCCTCCATTTTCATGGTTCTTTTGTCATAAACTTTATAGGCCTTTCTATGATCCAAATATCCAAAAAACACGGCCTTATCACTACGAGCATCAAACTTTCCAAAATTGTCTTTTCCATTATTGTGAACAAAGCATTTGCTCCCAAAACATCTAAGATGCGAGATATTGGGCTTACCACCTCGTAGTAGTATATATGGGGTTTTGTTTAGCATTTTTTCGGATCATAACACGGTTATAGATATAACATGACGTATTAACCGCTTCGGCCTAAAAGCTTTTTGGCAAACTACAAGTAAGAAGCATGGTTCTAGCCATATTTTCAAGGGTTCGGCTCATACGTTCAACAACCACATTTTGTTGAGGTGTTCGACGTGCCGAAAAGTTATGACTAACACCATGTTCATCAGAATAAGATTCAAATGATGAATTTTCAAATTTGGTTCCATGATCCGATCTTAAGGACACAAGTTTTAAATCGAATTTGTTTTGGACTTTTTTCAACCAAATTTGAAACTCATCAAAGGCCTCGTATTTGGAGCTCAAGAATAGTAGCCAAATATATCGTGAAAAATCATCAACAATAACACACACAAAGCGACTTCCGCCTCTACTACGAGTACGCATAGGACCACAAAGATCAATATGAAGAAAGTTCTAGAGGACGAGAAGTGCTAACAAATTTTTTGGATTTAAAGGAGCATCTGACTTATTTTCCCTTGGCACAATCATCACAAAGTTCATTGAAGTAGTGTCATGAATAATGCAAGGAGTGTGATGATGAGAGATTATCGTGCACCCCTCGACCAAACAATACTTATGAAAATCAATACCAAACTAATGAATGTAGTAGGGTAAGGAGATCGATCCACAGAGACGGTTAGGATTGGTTTATCGGTTTTGGTTGGGTTTAGTCTAACCGATCAAATTGAGTAGTTTGAATATCTAAAAGTAACGAAAGCGAGAAATAAAATAAAGAAGCGATAATAATAAAGATAAGACGACTAACTAAGGGGGTTAGGGGGAGTTAGGGAGTCAGAATCAATCACTAGCTCCGTCCTAGGACGACAAAAGTTATCAAACCCATAAAAGGTAATGAGAAAGAGAGCGAGACGGTCTTTCTACTCGAGCTAACCCAACCAACTCTTAACTTATTTTCCTAAGTTAAAAAGGTCATCTAAACAAAGGTGTTGACCTCGAAATTTCTTACTTCGTCAAATTTATAATTACCCGGGTCGAATTGTCACTCAAACCGAATATTTCACCGAACCCCTGGAAGATTAATTCAAGTCTCCAAAATGGTAAAAGTGAAAGCATAATCGTCAAATGGTGGAGCTAACTCAAGAATCCTAATCCCCTTCCCCCTAACAAAAGACTACTCACTAATCATCATGAAAACTATACTAAATTAATTATTCACTAATAACAATGTAACTAGTTTTGAATCCCGTGCAATGCACGGGTTAGCTTTGGAGATTTAAAATTATAAATGATTTTTACCTTGGAGAAATTAGTAGTACTAATATGAAAGCAACGGTTATTATGACGTGTGCCTAACGCCTAACGGCACGCACTAATAATGTAAATGAGGTTGTATGTTTCATCGTATAATTTGGATAATTTTACATTTCTCCTTTTTTTTATTCGCTCTCAATGGCTAGATATTATTTTGCGACACTTTAGCGGTAAATTATTTGTTAAAGTGGAGGATGAAAAATGATTTAAAATCTTTCTACCAAAAAAGTTATAAAGTTATTACTCCCTCCGTCCCGGTCATTTGTTTACCACTTTTATTTTAGGGTGTCTAATTCATTTGTTTATCTTTCTATATTATGATGGTAATCTATAAGTAATTTGATCACCCAATGAGACTATTGTCCACATGTCATCCACTAAGTATCACCACAAATGGATCCCTACCATTTCCTTAATAATTGTAACAAAAGCAAAGGTCAATAAATGACCGGGACGGAGAAAGAATTGCTCATGGCTCAAATTATCCACATATTTTGTTGTAATGTTGAACTACTACAAGTCTACCACTTTAACAACTCTATTACTCAATATTCACTCTTCTCCAAACATATTCTTCCATAGGTATTCATTTTGTGTTACAAGAGACTCGTTAGTCTCGTAGATCTTCATCAATGACTATAAGAAAGACTTTTTAGCTATATCATTGACAATTTGCTAGAAACATCCACTCACCGATTCTCAGACCATCTCCACGGGTCATGATCCACCAAGCTTAAACTCTCTTCCGGAGTGTCACGTACGGAGTATCTTAAATCTTCGAGATAATAATAACACCAAAGGAGCATCACAATGGCAACAAAAATAAAAGGGGGAAACCACCTTGTTGCCGTTGGAGTAGTTCATCACAAAATCTAACAAAATTAAACAAAGAAGTTAAAACTTTGGTAAGATAACAATAAAGCAAAATCACTACTACATATAAATTAGTAAAGAAAAGAAACCCAAAAAAAATCACAAAGATTTATATAGAGAAAACTCAAAAACAAATATTTTATGATGCTGTGAGTTATTCAATAAAACTAAAACAAAACAAAAAAATGTTACTGTACATAATCAAAGAGTATCGGTCACGACACTATCATCTTTTCCATGAGTTGTATATATAGGATTGACAAACTTTGATGCACTGACTAATTAAAGATTATGTAACTGAAATATTAATTTGGTATTCAAAGTCGAGGCATATGGAGCAAGTCGTCATTAACTAACAAAAACGGATATTGGAATATATAGGATCAAATTTCATGCCTTTGAGCTTCCCGAGAAACAATATTTGATTTCTAACATTATTGTGTTATTAAACACTATTGCTCATATTAAGCATGCTAACTTTCTTTTTCATTTTTAAGTTGGTCAGTAAATACGGAGTAGATAGATAAGGGTTATTATATGTATGCTAGGTGGCATTGATTTAGGACGTGACACATGGCACTTCAAAATGCACTCAACATGCCTTTTTATATTATTGTATAGATAATAAACATGATTAAAGTAAAAAAGATCAAAACTTGAACTAATTAACCATTAAACTAATAAAAGACGAAAACTTGATGATAAATAACATAAATAAAGATGAGAAAAGAGAAATTCATGCCAAGCAAGAGTAGATCTAGAAATTGCTTACATAAAGATTCAATCTTGAACCCAATTTATTAACTAAATTAATTTCTAATTAATCTAAAGGAAAGAAAATAAAAGAGGAACCCATAATATTTCTAAAATTCTAGTGTACACTAATCTAAACTAAAGTGGAAATCCCTAACAACAAATAAAAGTGAGTCTTCTCTTTATATTTCCCCATAAAATTGAGGAAACCTTACTCAAATCCAACCTACCGCACAAAATTAACAGACTCACTAAAAGGGGCCGGTAAAATCATTCCAAGGCCCACTGAATAATCAGACCCTTCAAAGTCTTAAAAACAACCGTCAACTTAAGAGTTAACAACACAAAAAAAAATTCCATTCGACTTTTGCCCAAACGGGTGAAATATCACCCGGCGACTGCATCATCTTCGCCCGGCCGGGTATAATTTCACCCGGCGGCGTCGAATTTTTGCCTGGTGATGCTCTTGACGAATTTGTTCATTTCTTGCTCAATATTCATGGAACTCGGTCAAGATGGTTGTTCGTGATGTACGGAGGAGTTAGCGGAAATGAATTGAGTGAAGCTGCCATGGAAGCAAACTGGTTTGGGAGTTCGTTGGAGTCGCATCTGGTTGCTCGTAGCTGATGCTGCTCGGTGGTGCTCGGTGTTGGTGGTTGCTCGTGGTGTTGTAGTGACTAGTGGCGCTGCTGTGGCGGAGGTTCAGGGACACAAGATGACGGTGGTTTTAATAATGAGGCGCGCGACGGAGAATAGAACCATGGTGGTTCAATTGGATGGAAACAACAAAGAGATGATCGATGTCAAGCGCCGCCGTACTCGAATCGTTGATGTTGCTGCTGTTTGTCGTGTGGGGACGCTGAGATGGAGGAGAGCAGCACGGTGGTTGTGATTGGTGGTGTGCGTCGTGATGTTGGTGAATCTGATGAGCGGCAGAGGAGATAGGCTCGGTTTTTGATTCCGAGCTCGGATTAAAGATGGAGATGGTTGGCTGAGTTGTGCTATGGTTGGTTCAGACCATAGTGAGTTCGAGAGTGGAGCAGAGGCTGCTCGACGGGTTGGTTGAGCACATTGGATTGCTGAGATGTCGGGTTCGGAACGAGTTTGTTGTGGTGATGCCGCTGCGTTTCTGGACGAAGGAGAGCATGGGTGATGGTGATGGAGGTGAGCTATGGTGGTGACACGGTTTGATGGGTTAGTTTGTGGTAATTTGGGTTGATGATGGAGAAATTACTAATCTATCTATACAATACTATAAAAAGGATAACATTGACTGACACATGGCAACATTCTAATTGATACAAACACCACCTACCACATGTTATGGAGTGATCACATCAACTAAACTAATTATTTAAGAGTCTTTATTTCTATAATTAATCTAGCTCTCTTTGCCTCCCTCTCAATTCAACTTACGTTATAATTGTTATACTAATGGCTTAGTTAACTAATTTACTAATATTATACTACTATGCATTAAATATGGTATACAAAGAGCTTCTCCCAAAATTATTATTCCTGGTAACTAAAACGACACTCAACAAATAATGTGTTAATTTGACCAACCAACATTAATGATGTGTCTACTTAGCTTCTTAGTCATTCTTAATAGAGTAAATTAATAAAATCTCTCTTTTATAAACCACTTTTCTAAAAGATTTCCCTTTTGAAAACTTTTTAATAAATTACTCCCATAAAATATTCTCAGGTAAAAAATTACACCCGAATTGACTTTAAGACGAAAATGGCTATTTTATGACCGGTATACCCTTCCTTTGTTTCCTACCCAAAACTCATATTTCTTTTTCCATTCCCTCTCTTTCTTTCTCCTACCTATACATCCGTCTCTCTCTCAATCTCCAATTTGCAGTACCTACATTTTCGCCCCAATTTGCAGAAAATATGAACCCTAAACATCTTAACCAGATTCACAAACAAATTGGGGAAAAAGATAAACCCTAAATCGCACCACTAAAATCAATACTACACTTGCTGCAAATTACAATAGAAATAAAAGTTGAGAAAAACATACCTTAATTGGGGAGGAAATGGGGTAATGATGAGGAGGAAAATTTATAAGTAAGGTGAAGAAATGGGAAAAAATGGTATTTAAGGAAGAAGAAGGGTATTTTCGTCCAAAAATTAGACTTCAAAACTGAAAATTCAAATTATGACGGAAACGGAGTCAGAATGGTCAATTTGGTTGTAATTTTTGACCTGAGAATATTTTATGGGAGTAATTTATTAAAAAGTTTTCAAAAGGGAGTTATTTTAGAAAAGTGGTTTATAAAAGGGAGTTTTTATTAATTTACTCTTCTTAATACACAATGTCTATATTCATCATAGACACAACTTCTTTATAATTAGCACGAAATATCTTATGATCCGTTGTAATGGAAGAATCAACAAAAAAGTTATTCTAACCCAAGGTTATAAAACCTCCACCATCCATCTAATTTATAAACATTTTTTATATTATTCAGCTAATTTAATTTAGTCATTTATATTATGCCCCTATTTGATTCGATATTGTTCTAATCTTAGTTTTGTTGTTTTTCAGGACTAACTCACAATCCAATAAAATATGTCAGGTATGCCCAACAAATATGCCACTCTTAGTTTCTTATCGCAGTAGTTTAATTTTTAAAATAATACTTAACGCCTAGAGTTTGTAAGTATCCTTTAATTTCAAAATTAAGGATTAATTTATTGTCGAGGGGCTTATTTATCTAAAAATTCATGTGTAAGGCGACCTTACACTAGATTTGTAAGACGGTTTAATTAACCAACTAACTTTTCTTTTACATGGAATAATTAAGGTTTGTGTAAAGTGGCCTTATATGAAAATTACTCTTCTTTATCTTTGGAGTCATTGAGACAATCAAATAAATTTTTAGTCTGAATACATATCTTTACATATTACATGTGTGTGTTATACGTTTATTTAGTAGACTATTTATGTTTAATCTAACTTATGTTAACTCTGAATAGCAAGCTAAATTCATTTAATAAAAATGCATGGCTAAGAAATCTTGAATTTTGGTTATTATATATTGCAGAGAAATAAACATGAACAAAAGTCAAGTAACCAAGTTACAATCATGAAGTGGACTTTGTTAACAAAGTTAATCCTTAATTTGGAGGATATGTAATACATCTATTCTTAGATTAAACTATTGGTTGATACCGATCCCTAATATAGGTCATATGGATTACATGGGTCGTTTAGTAAGATTAATGACATATTGCATATTGTTTCCCTACTGGTTTTAAACTATCATGATCTTATAAGCGTGTGCGAGTTAAATTAATTTAGGTGTACCGTTGAATTTTAAGTATATTGTACGAATTGAGAAAATTAGATTATATATTCTACTATTGATTTAAGTTTTTTTTTAATGCGGGTGACATTTACTTATGAACCCATAGACATGAAATGCCTCAAAACGGCATATTAGAAGTCGAAATATTTGATGTCTGGGGTATTGACTATCAAGGACCATTCCCTTCTTTTAATTGAAATCGTTACATTTTAGTCGATGTCGACTATGTTTCAAAGTGGGTAGAAGCAATTGCCACCCCCACCAATGATGCTAGAGCTGTGATACGGCTATTTAAGAAGATCTTCTTTTCGCGTTTTGGTGTACCCAGAGCCGTGATAAGTGATCGAGGAACTCATTTCGGAGAAAAGCAATTAGACACTCTGCTTGCCAAGTATGGTGTGTATCAAAGCTCACTGGGCTATCAAAGAACTCAACTTAGACACTAAGCTTAGCGCTGATAAATGACTTTTGCAACTCAATGAGCTAGAAGAATTTCGTTTGCAAGCTTACGAAAATTCTAGGATCTATAAAGAGAAGACGAAGCATTAGCACGACAAGAGGATAATCAGAAAAGAATTTAATGTCGGTGACCAAGTACTTCTCTTCAACTCCCGTTTGAAAATTTTTCCAGGAAAACTTCGATCACGATGGTCTGGACCATCGCTGTCACATATGTGAGCAAATACGGTTATGTGGAAATAATGGCTAGTAATGGTGAAAAATTCAAGGTCAATGGACACAGACTGAAACTCTACTATAGCAATTATTCTATCATCGGATGCTTAGATATTGTCTATATAGAGCGTCAATCCCCAACTAAATGATTTCATAGAAAAATTCATCGAGCGAGACGTTAAACCAACGCTTCTCGGGAGGCAACCCGTGTTTCCTTTCTTTTTGCATTTTATTTTTGCTTTCCCTTTTTTCGTTTTTTTGTTAGGATTTACTTTGCAGATGAAAGAATTTTTGAAGAATCTATGAAGACCTTCCTTGTCAAGTCCAAAAGACTAGCTTGGGGGAGTCCGCGCTGACTAGTAAGCTTCACTCTCTTTTCATCTTTTTCCCTTTTTACCCTTCTTCCCATTAAGCATCTCGTTGCATATTCTAGTCTTTGTGCTCACATTGAGGACAATGTGATGTTTAGCTTGAGGGAGGGATTGCAAATTCCCATTCTGCATTTTAGTTGTTTATATTTTCCAAATTTTGAATAAGAAAAGAGTAAAAGTTAGAGAGAAAATTTAAAATTTTGAACACAATTGAATGCTTTTCATGCGTTGCTTGCTTGTTTACTATGCTATCATGTTACATTTCCCAAACTTAGAGCTTTCAAAAGATAATGATTCAATATTTATTGAATTTTCCATACATGGGGATGTCTTGTACACAGTAGGCATGGAATGAATCTATAGATGAGTACGCTTGATCTTGACATTTGGCAAGTTACATATATTATAAGGTAGAACCTCCTTAGACTGGTACATCCATACCCAGTCTCATCTAGGTGTGTGTAGTTCTCCTTGTGATGTGTGTCATGTCAAAACGCATAAGTATGGTTCTTATTTCATTTCTATAAGCTTTGCATTCATGATTCACTAAGATTTGAACCCTTTTTCACTTTGAATTACCCCTCAAAATTAGCCTCTTCATACAAATATTTCACAAGATAATAGCTACATATAAAAACTGCCTACCTTTTGAGCTAGTAGCTAGACTATTGTGTATGGGTGCTCTTTTGAGAAGATTTTGTTCCTTGATGTCAAAGGGAATTTGGGAGAACAAAAATGTTCAAGAAGTGATGATATGTTCAAAAGAAAAAAAAAACAAAATAGAAAAAAAAGAAAAAAGAGAAAAGAAAATCGAAAAAAAAAAGAAAGAAAAATAAATAAAAAGAAGAAGTTGTGAGTATCTCCTCAAAATGTCAATTCAATGTTAGAAGGAGTTCACTCTCGTGTTTCGTGTGTAATAAGCCAATCCGTTCATCCTGGCTTCGTTTTTCGTCTTTTGGGAATTAACCGAAAGTTTGGATTGAGTATTCATTTATCATTGGTCAGTTGCTAGCTCATTCTAACCTTCACATTGACCATAACTATTTGTCCACCTTTCACCCATTTCCCAAAGCCTTCTTCATTTCTTTTTCGGCTTCTTTTCTACGTGCATTGTGACCTTTGACTTGTGTTTTGAATTGTTTACCATATTAGACTGCGGACACATTTTCATAAGTCGTAGATAGGTGAGTGTCTCAAAAACATTTACACATAAAGAAATCACCGTTTACATGCAATGCGTGTTCGAGTGTGCCGTGAGAGTTCATTTGTCAAAAGATCATGCAAGAGCCGAAAATTCTGTAGTGAAATTCTTTGTGCTACGCCGTTATATAAATCTCAGCCATGTTTATGTATCATTCTTGCCCACGTTGTTTTTGGGTTATGATTTATTATGTTTCCAAAGTTTTACGTTGAGATTTGTTTCTTGATGGTGTAATAGCCAATGCTTGCAACCCTTGTCCTGGTATTGTTTGTTATGTTTGCTTGAGGACAAGCAAAGGTTTAGCATGGGGGAGTTTGATAAGAGAATATTTGTATGATTTTAACACTCAATTTAGCTCGGTTTTGTATGTCATTTGTGCTTTGTTAAGCCACTTTATGATCTAATATCGTCTTCTAGGCGAATTCATATGTTCTAACCTGTTTTGTAGGGAAAGTGACGTTTCTACGCCCTTTTTCTATATTCTCGAGCATTTGCCTAGAACCCGACGATTTGAAGATGCAATCTTAACCATGTCAAAGGCATTTCAAGAAGGTTCACTAACTCAAAAAGAGAGAAGAAGTAAAGACGATGTCGCAGTTGTCGGAAGATCAACCAGTTAGGCGAAGAATTCATCGTTTTGCATCAAACCCTAGCAACAAACCCGACTCAAGAGGTCAAGGGGGATGTTGGAAGTCAAGTCATATGCAAGGGAAGATGAAACGAGAGTCAAAGGACCCAGATGACAACTTACCCGATCGGGTAAGTGTGTACCCGATCGGGGATCTCTGCTGCTTCGAGCAAATTGCTTCAACTTCCTCCTTTTGTCCTATATGTTCAATGCTCGACCCCTTCCCCACAAAACCCTAATGCTATATAAAGGATGCTCCAGCCACTCTTCTCAACACATCTCTCACATCATCTCACATCTCTTCACACAATTCTCTTCTTACATTTCTCTTTAGTTTAGAAATTCTAGTTTAGATCATTTTCTTCTTCTTTTTCATCTTTAGTTCTTAGTTTATTTCTGTCCTTTCTATATCAAAATCTTAGCTTAGATCAATAAGATTTTCAGTCTTTGTAATCTACTTTGTTGGGTTCAAGCAATTCAAGGAACGATTATTCTATGCAAGGGATTTCTATTATTGTTATCGCTTTCGTTGTTGATCGTCACTTAGGTATTTCTATTTTATCCTTTGTTTAATGTCTTTATGTTTTCCATTTGATTGTTATTTTATATCCATGTTATCTTAGATTCATTTTAGTACCGTTATAATCGTCATTTCATTTCCTAGATTGTCAATTTAGCGTCGTTATTATCACCACATAGAGAGTCTTAAAATATTGTCAAAACCAACTAAACATGTCTATCCTAGTTTTTATTATCATCATCATCTTAGATATAAACATTATCATGAGTGATTAGTCACCTTTCTAGGGTGTAGGGTAGCCATGTTAGATTGATTAAAATATGTTAATTGGATAAAAGAAATTGTGTTTTTAAAACATTGTGTCTATGCATGTTTGGACTATAACGATAGTTGACGATTCCTGATCAAAATCATTGACTAGAATGGAATTCTTTTCCAAGGTAGAGATACGTGAATTCAATAGACAAAGCATGACATGGTGGATTAAAACCTAGTAAATTGCCTAAAAGCCTCTTAGACCATCTGATCTATGATTGTAATGAACAAATCATTCTTACGAATTCACAATGAATTATTTGCATGTTCCATATCCAATTGCATCAATATATTAATCTACATGTGTGAACCTACTTCCCTAGATGCTTTTCATTATTGTTAATTCATCATTTGCTTTATTGCTTTCATCTTCAATTGCTTTTATTTTGTTTTCGTTTATGCTTTTTGTTAGTTTAGGCATCATAATCCCAAAACCCAGAAACGCATTAGATAAAACCCAATTGCGAGACATTAAAAATTCTATAGGAAACACCATCTCCCTGATGATCGACCCCTACTTCCCTAATTACATTAATTTGTTATTAGCCTAGTCTGGGTAATTTATCTTTGTATCGGGCTTGCGACAGGCACGATCAAATTTTGGCGTCGTTGCCTGGGAACACGGTTTAGTTTTCCTTTTTCTTGTGATTTTTATCGCAATTAGTTTTATCTAGTCTTTAGGAACCCAAATTCCTTTAGACCTCTCTTGATTTTTCATCTTAGCTTTTCAATCTTATGCCCAGATCTTCTAGACTAGGGACCCCTATCTTTTTAGACCCCGATCTAGAAAGGACTCTGCGTAGGAGAAAAATACTATTCAACGAAATCTCAAAAGCTTCTGATACTTCAAGTTTAGATCGTATTCGTGAGAAATACTCGGATATTCTATCTAATCTCGAAAGAGAAGAAGATCCATTCTCATCTCCATTCTCAAAAACCAATCAACTTTCAAAAAACACTCCATCTTCATCTTCACAAAAGAAAATGGTTCGACTTTCGGACCATTCCAAACCAACTGCAGATACACTTCCAAGGGGTATCGCTACACCCCAAATCACTGCCCAAAACTTTGAAATCAAACCTGCCATCATAAATTTAATAGAAAGAAGTCAATTTGGTGGCAATGCCACAGAAGATCCCAACCTTCATATTCAAAACTTCTGTGACTATTGCTCCACAATTAGTCAAACTGGAGTATCCCAAGAGCAGATTAGGGAAATGCTCTTTCCCTTCTCTTTAACAGGAAAGGCAAAACTCTGGATCAATAGCCTTGACCGAGTAGCCTTAGGAATAGCCGACTGGGATGGTCTAGCTCTTGCTTTCTATCAAAAGTACTTCCCACCAGAACGAACCGCACTCTTACGAAGTCAAATCACTGGATTTCGTCAGAGAGGCGATGAAAGCCTTTATGAGGCATGGGAAAGGTACAAAGAATTACAAAGAGAATGCCCTCATCATGGCCTTGATTCATGGTTCTTAGCTATCACCTTCTACAACGGTTGTTGTGGCGAATCGCGTCGTATCCTCGACTCTGCTAACAATGGTCGTTTCGATCAAATCGATGTAGAAATAGCTAGTACAACTATCGAGTCAATGGCAATCCACGACTCTGAGTATAGCAACTCGCGTGCTATGCCACTCAAAACCAAGCAGGACGATTCAAGTAAAGTAGCACTCCTAGAAGCCCAATTAGCCCTTCTGCAGCAACAAGTAGGAAGCTCTTCCCAATCCAAGGAACATGTTAACGTCACTAACCACGTAGTAATATGTGAGACATATGGGGTTGGAGGACATAGTTTTCAAGAATGTAGAAGTTTGCTAGAGCAAGTTAATGCCTATCAACCATATAGGCAAGGCAATGCTTTCTCAAACTTCTACAACGAGTACACAAAGAACCATCCTTTTTTGTCCTACAAAAGCACCAACATTCAAAATCCCCACCATCATATTCAACAACCATTCATACCACATCAACAGAAGCCTTATAATCCACCTGGTTTTCAAAACGAGAGACCTTCATTCCAACCTAACTTCAATCAACCTTACCAAAACCAACCTCAACACCAACCTCAACACCAACCACCCCAAAATCAAAGCCAACCCAATGACTCAAGCTTGAGCAAAATTGAATCCATGCTTCTCCAAGTTGTTCAAAAACAAGATTCAATGTTTGCTCAACTTCAAAAGAGTGATCAAGCTCAAAGTGCTACCATCAAGATGCTTGAAACTCAAATGGCCCAATTGGCTGCCTCTAATGCCCAAAGAAAACAAGGCAAACTCCCACCTCATGGTGAGCAACCGAGGGACACCGCTAATGCTATCACTCTTAGGAGTGGTACCACTTATAAGGAACCTCAGCAACCCAAAGAAACAATAGTTGAGCCACCACCAGTAGAAAGCCAAAAAGAATCCCAACCATCCACCGCTAAGGAAGCTGGAAAAACAAACCTGAAAAGAAGGATGAACCTGAAAGGGAACCCATCAAAATTCAAGTTCCATTTCCCCAACGTTTGAGGAGAAGTCATAAGGAAACCCAGTTTAGCAAATTCATGGAAGTAGTCAAAAACCTCCAAGTAACGGTTCCCTTCACTAAATTAATCACTCAAATCCCTTCTTACACGAAATTCATGAAGGATATCTTGACTAAGAAGAGGACTTTAGATGATGTTGAAATCATAGCATTCACAGCTGAGTGCAGTGCTTTATTACAAAATAAGTCCCCTCCTAAGTTAAAGGATCCTGGTAGTTTCTCTATACCTTGCACTATAGGCACCTACACAATCGATAAAGCTTTATGCGATCTAGGTGCTAGTGTAAGCGTCATGCCCTATTCCATCTGCGAAAAATTGAATATGGGAATTCTCAAATGCACTAGTATAACTCTGCAAATGGCAGACCGTTCTCTAAAACAACCTATGGGAGTTTTAGAAGATGTGCCTGTCAAAGTAGGGTGATTTTTCATTCCCGTCGATTTCATGGTGCTAGATATGGCTGAAGATTCGCAAATCCCTATTATTTTAGGAAGGCCATTTCTACACACTGCTGGAGCAGTAATCGACGTTAAGAATGGAAAGCTGACACTAGAAGTAGGTGATGATAAAGTCACCTATAACTTAAACAATGCAATGAAAAGCCCTATGCTTGAAGAGCCTTGTTGTTTCATTGACATTGTCGACTCCATTATTGATGAATCTCTGTATCCATCAATAATCGAGGATCCTTTAGAAGCAATCTTGTTGCTGGAGGATATCTCTGAGAATGACAATTTAGAAATCAGTGAGCTGGAAAAGGATCTGACTGGAAAAGAAATACCGTCCGAAGAAGTAAAAGAGTTCATAAGCTTGATTGATACTTCTGCCAAGGCAGAAGTACATAAACCTGAACTAAAACCTCTTCCCTCAAATCTAAAATATGCCTATTTAGATGAATCTGAATATTGCCCAGTCATAGTGAGTGCTCTCCTAGATGAAAATCAGTTAACCTCACTATTGACTGTCTTGAAAAAGCATAAAAAGTCAATAGGATACAAACTTGAAGATCTGACTGGCATAAGCCCCGGCTTTTGCATGCATAGAATCAACTTAGAAGAAGGCCAAAAACCTTGTGTTTAACGACAACGCCATCTTAATTCCAACATGCAGGAAGTAGTTAAAACTGAGGTTATAAAATTGCTAGATGCTGGCATAATCTATGCAATCTCTGACTCTAAATGGGTTAGCCCTGTCCAAGTTGTTCCTAAGAAAGGAGGAACAACAGTAGTCAAAAATGAAAAGAATGAGCTCATCCCCACAAGAATTGTGACGGGATGGCGTATGTGTATTGACTACAGAAAGCTGAATCAATCAACTAAAAAAGATCACTATCCTCTGCCCTTCATTGATCAAATGCTAGAGAGGTTAGCTTGTCACAAGTACTTCTGCTATCTAGATGGTTACTCAGGATTTTTCCAAATTCCTATCCACCCTGAGGACCAAGAGAAAACCACTTTCACCTGTCCTTATGGTACTTTCGCTTATCGCAGAATGCCATTTGGCTTGTGTAATGCACCTGCCACTTTCCAGCGTTGCATGACTAATATCTTTTCAGATTTTGTTGAAACTATCATGGAAGTATTTATGGACGACTTTAGCGTCTATGGCATTTACTTTTATAACTGTTTGACAAATCTATCCAGAGTTCTAAAACGCTGTGAAGAAGTCGATCTTGTTCTCAATTGGAAAAAGTGTCACTTCATGGTGAACGAAGGTGTAGTTTTAGGACACATTGTTTCAGAAAGAGGTATAGAAGTGGATCGAGCTAAGATCCAAGTTATTGAACAGTTACCACCACCTGCTAATGTAAAAGGAATCAGGAGTTTCCTTGGCCACGCCGGTTTCTACCGACGGTTTATAAAAGATTTTTCAAAAATAGCCAAACCCCTGACTGAGCTCCTTTTCAAGGATGCACCTTTTAATTTCACAAAGGAATGCCTTGAGGCATTCAACAAAATCAAACGTGCTTTGATCACCGCACCTATAATCCAGTCGCCTGACTGAAATCTTCCCTTTGAACTGATGTGCGATGCAAGTGAACATGCAGTAGGAGTTGTTTTAGGGCAAATAAAGGAAAAGTTCCTTCATGTAATTTACTATGCTAGTAAAACCTTATATCCTGCCCAAATCAACTATGCCACCACTGAGAAAGAACTTCTCGCCATTGTCTATGCCTTAGATAAATGTCGCTCATACCTTATAGGATCAAAAGTCATTGTCTACACTGACCATGCTACCTTGAAATATCTGCTTTCCAAGAAAGAGGCAAAACCTAGACTTATCCGATGGATCCGACTCCTTCAAGAGTTTGATCTAGAGATCCGGGATAAGAAAGGAGCAGAGAATGTAGTCGCTGACCACCTCTCAAGGATAAGATTAACTGAAATAGGACTACCAACGCCGATTAATGATTCGTTCGATGATGATTCATTAATGGCAATTGCGGACTCTTCTCCTTGTTATGCTGATATTGCCAATTTCCTTGTCAGTCGCCAGCTACCTTCTGACCTTTCTTATAACCAAATAAAGAGACTTTTGCATGATGTAAAATTATTAGTTTGGGACGACCCCTATCTTTTCAAACAGTGCTCAGATGGTCTGTATCGACGTTGTATCCCCCAGTGGGAAGTAAAAGGAGTTTTAGAAGGATGCCACTCATCTGCTTATGGTGGTCATCATGGTCCGTCCAAGACCGTAGCCAAAGTCTTACAATCCGGGTTTTTCTGGCCCTTGATGTTTAAAGATTCCAAAGACTTTGTTATGGTTTGTGACGCTTGTTAACGAATGGGTCAAATATCCAAAAGACATCAAATGCCTCAAAACGGCATATTAGAAGTCGAAATATTCAATGTCTGGGGTATTGACTATCAAGGACCATTCCCTTCTTCTAATGGAAATCGTTACATTTTAGTCGTTGTCGACTATGTTTTAAAGTGGGTAGAAGCAATTGTCACCCCCACCAATGATGCTAGAGCTGTGATACGGCTATTTATGAAAATAATCTTTCCGCGTTTTGGTGTACCCAGAGCCGTGATAAGTGATCGAGGAACTCATTTCGGAGAAAAGCAATTAGACACTCTGCTTGCCAAGTATGGTGTGTATCAAAGACGAGGATTAGCCTACCACCCTCAGACCAGCGGTCAAGTAAAAGTCTTAAACAGAGAGCTGAAAACAATTCTTCAAAAAGTAGTCTCAAGATCTAGAACTGATTGGAGTAATAAGCTCGACGACACCTTATGGGCTTATCGCACAGCTTTCAAAACCCCGATTGGAACATCTCCTTATCGATTGGTTTATGGAAAGGCCTGTCATCTCCCTTTCGAGTTAGAGTACAAAGCTCACTGGGCTATCAAAGAACTCAACTTAGACACTAAGCTTAGCGCTGATAAATGACTTTTGCAACTCAATGAGCTAGAAGAATTTCGTTTGCAAGCTTACGAAAATTCTAGGATCACGATGGTCTGGACCATCGCTGTCACATATGTGAGCAAATACGGTTATGTGGAAATAATGGCTAGTAATGGTGAAAAATTCAAGGTCAATGGACACAGACTGAAACTCTACTATAGCAATTATTCTATCATCGGATGCTTAGATATTGTCTATATAGAGCGTCAATCCCCAACCAAATGATTTCATAGAAAAATACATCGAGCGAGACGTTAAACCAGCGCTTCTCGGGAGGCAACCCGTGTTTCCTTTCTTTTTGCATTTTATTTTTGCTTTCCCTTTTTCGTTGTTTTGTTAGGATTTACTTTGCAGATGAAAGAATTTTTTAAGAATCTATGAAGACCTTCCTTGTCAAGTCCAAAAGACTAGCTAAGGGGAGTCCGCGCTGACTAGTAAGCTTCACTCTCTTTTCATCTTTTTCCCTTTTTACCCTTCTTCCCATTAAGCATCTTGTTGCATATTCTAGTCTTTGTGCTCACATTGAGGACAATGTGATGTTTTGCTTGGGGGAGGGATTGCATTTTCCCATTCTGCATTTTAGTTGTTTATATTTTCCAAATTTTGAATAAGAAAAGAGAAAAAGTTAGAGAGAAAATTTAAAATTTTGAACACAATTGAATGCTTTTCATGCTTTGCTTGCATGTTTACTATGCTATCATGTTACATTTCCCAAACTTAGAGCTTTCAAAAGATAATGATTCAATATTTATTGAATTTTTCATACATGGGGATGTCTTGTACACAGTAGGCATGGAATGAATCTATAGATGAGTACGCTTGATCTTGACATTTGGCAAGTTGCATATATTATAAGGTAGAACCTCCTTAGACTGGTACATCCATACCCAGTCTCATCTAGGTGTGTGTAGTTCTCCTTGTGATGTGTGTCATGTCAAAACGCATAAGTATGGTTCTCATTTCATTCCTATAAGCATTGCATTCATGATTCACTAAGATTTGAAGCCCTTTTCACTTTGAATTACCCCTCAAAATTAGCCTATTCATACATATGTTTCACAAAATAATAGCTACATATAAAAACTGCCTACCTTTTGAGCTAGTAGCTAGACTATGGTGTATGGGTGCTCTTTTGAGAAGATTTTGTTCCTTGATGTCAAAGTGAATTTGGGAGAACGAAAATGTTCAAGAAGTGATGATATGTTCAAAAGAAAAAAAAAACAAAATAGAAAAAAAAGAAAAAAGAGAAAAGAAAATCGAAAAAAAAAAGAAAGAAAAAGAAATAAAAAGAAGAAGTTGTGAGTATCTCCTCAAAATGTCAATTCAATGTTAGAAGGAGTTCACTCTCGTGTTTCGTGTGTAATAAGCCAATCCGTTCATCCTGGCTTCGTTTTTCGTCTTTTGGGAATTAACCGAAAGTTTGGATTGAGTATTCATTTATCATTGGTCAGTTGCTATCTCATTCTAACCTTCACATGACCATAACTATTTGTCCACCTTTCACCCATTTCCCAAAGCCTTCTTCATTTCTTTTTCGGCTTCTTTTCTATGTGCATTGTGATCTTTGACTTGTGTTTTGAATTGTTTACCATATTAGACTGCGGACACATTTTCATAAGTCGTAGATAGGTGAGTGTCTCAAAAACATTTACACATAAAGAAATCACCTTTTGCATACATGAGTGTTCGATTGTGCCGTGAGAGTCCATTTGTCAAAAGATCATGCAAGAGCCGAAAATTCTGTAGTGAAATTCTTTGTGCTACGCCGTTATGTAAATCTCAGCCATGTTTATGTATCATTCTTGCCCACGTTGTTTTTGGGTTATGATTCATTATGTTTCCAAAGTTTTACGTTGAGATTTGTTTCTTGATGGTGTAATAGCCAATGCTTGCAACCCTTGTCCTGGTATTGTTTGTTATGTTTGCTTGAGGACAAGCAAAGGTTTAGCATGGGGGAGTTTGATAAGTGAATATTTGTATGATTTTAACACTCAATTTAGCTCGGTTTTGTATGTCATTTGTGCTTTGTTAAGCCACTTTATGATCTAATATCGTCTTCTAGGCGAATTCATATGTTCTAACCTGTTTTGTAGGGAAAGTGACGTTTCTACGCCCTTTTTCTATATTCTCGAGCATTTGCCTAGAACCCGACGATTTGAAGATGCAAGCTTAACCATGTCAAAGGCATTTCAAGAAGGTTCACTAACTCAAAAAGAGAGAAGAAGTAAAGACGATGTCGCAGTTGTCGGAAGATCAACCAGTTAGGCGAAGAATTCATCGTTTTGCATCAAACCCTAGCAACAAACCCGACTCAAGAGGTCAAGGGGGATGTTGGAAGTCAAGTCATATGCAAGGGGAGATGAAACGAGAGTCAAAGGACCCAGATGACAACTTACCCGATCGGGTAAGTGTGTACCCGATCGGGGATCTTTGCTGCTTCGAGCAAATTGCTTCAACTTCCTCCTTTTGTCCTATATGTTCAATGCTCGACCCCTTCCCCATGAAACCCTAATGCTATTGATAAGTGAATATTTCTGTGATTTTAACCCCCATTTTAGCTCGGTTTTGTATATCATTTGTGCTTTGTTAAGCCACTTTATGAGCTAATATCGTCTTCTAGGCGAATTCCTATGTTCTAACCTGTTTTGTAGGGAAAGTGACGTTTCTACCCCCTTTTTCTATATTCTCGAGCATTTGCCTAGAACTCGACGATTTGAAGAAGCAAGCTTGACCATGTCAAAGGCATTTCAAGAAAGTTCACTAATTCAAAAGAGAGAAGAAGTAAAGACGATGTCGCAGTTGTCGGAAGATCAATCGGTTAGGCGAAGAATTCATCGCTTTACATCAAACTCTATCAACAAACCGGACTCAAGAGGTCAAGGGGGATGTTGTAAGTCAAGTCATAAGCAAAGGGAGATGATACAAGAGTCAAAGCTTCTAGATGACAACTTACCCGATCGGGTAAGTGTGTACCCGATCGGGGATCCTTGCTGCTTCGAGCAAATTGCTTCAACTTCCTCTTTTTGTCCTATATATTCAATGCTCGACCCCTTCCCCACGAAACCGTAATGCTATATAAAGGATGCTCCAGCCACACAACATCACACAATCCTCTTCACACATCTCTTCTACATCCTCTTTAGAATAATCTCTTCTCTTCTCTTTAGTTTAGAAATTCTAGTTTAGATCATTTTCTTCTTCTTTTCATCTTTAGTTCTTAGTTTATTTCTGTCCTTTCTACATCAAAACTTTAGCTTAGATCAATAACAATTTCAATCTTTTTAATCTACTTTGTTTGGTACAAGTGTTGTAATTCAAGGAACGATTATTCTATGCAAGGGATTTCTATTATTGTTATCGCTTTCGTTGTTGATCGTCACCTAGGTATTTCTCTTTTATCTCTTGTTTTAAGTCCTTATTGTTTTCTATTTTGATTGTTATTTTCCATACATATTATCTTAGATTCATTTTAGTACCGTTATAATCGTCGTTTCATTTCTTAGATTATCAATTAGCGCCGTTATTATCGCCACATAGAGAGTCTTAAATTATTGTAAACATGTCTATCCTAGTTTTCATTATCACCATCATCTTAGATATAAACATTATCATGAGTGAGTAGTCACCTTTCTAGGGTGTAAGGTAGCCATGTTAGATTGATTAAAAGATTTTAATTGGATAAAAGAAATTGTGCTTTTAAAACATTGTGTCTATGCATGTTTGGACTATAACGATAGTTGACGATTCCTGATCAAAATCATTGACTAGCATGGAATTCTTTTCCAAGGTAGAGATACGAGAATTGAATAGACAAAGCATGACATGGTGGATTAAGACCTAGTAAATTGCCTAAAAGCCTGCTAGACCATCTGATCTATGATTGTAATGAACACATTATTCTTACCAACTCACAATGAATTATTTGCATGTCCTAAATCCAATTGCATCAATATATTAATCTAAATGTGTGAACCTACTTCCCTAGATGCTTCTCACTATTGTTAATTCATCATTTGCTTTATTGCTTTCATCTTCAATTGCTTTTATTTTGTTTTCATTTATGCTTTTTGTTAGTTTAGACATCATAATCCCAAAACCCAGAAACTCGTTAGATAAAACCCAATTGCGAGACATTTCACATTCTATAGGAAACACCATCTCCCTGAGGATCGACCCCTACTTCCCTAATTACATTAATTTGTTATTAGCCTAGTCTGGGTAATTTATCTTTGTATCGGCCTCGCGACAAGCACGATCAAATTTTGGCGCCGTTGCCGGGGAGCACGGTTTAGTTTTCCTTTTCTTGTGATTTTTATCGCAATTAGTTTTATCTAGTCTTTAGGAACCCAAATTCCTTTAGACCTCTCTTGATTTTTCATCGTAGCTTTCCAATCTTATGCCCAGATCTTCTAGACTAGGGACTCCTATCTCTTTAGACCCCGAACTAGAAAGGACTCTGCGTAGGAAACTAAAGCTATTCAACGAAATCTCAAAAGCTTCTGATACTTCAAGTTTAGATTGTATTCGTGAGAAATACTCGGATATTTTATCTAATCTCGAAGGAGAAGAAGATCCATTCTCATCTCCACTCTCAAAAACCAATCAACTTTCAAACAACACTCTATCTTCATCTTCACAAAAGAAAATGGTTCGACTTTCAGACCATTCCAAGCCAACTGCAAATACACTTCCAAGGGGTATCGCTACACCCAAAATCACAGCCCAAAACTTTGAAATCAAACCTGCCTTCATCAGTTTAATAGAAAGAAGTCAATTTGGTGGCAATGCCACAGAAGATCCCAACCTTCATATTCAAAACTTCTGTGACTATTGCTCCACATTTAGACAAACTGGAGTATCCCAAGAGCAGATTAGGGAAATGCTCTTTCCCTTCTCTTTAACAAGGAAAGGCAAAACTTTGGATCAATAGCCTTGACCGAGTTGCCTTAGGAATAGCCGACTGGGATGGTCTAGCTCTTGCTTTCTATCAAAAGTACTTTCCACCAGAACGAACCGCACTCTTACGAAGTCAAATCACTGGATTTCGTCAGAGAGGCGATGAAACCCTTTATGAAGCATGGGAAAGGTACAAAGAATTACAAAGAGAATGCCCTCATCATGGCCTTGATTCATGGTTCCTAGCTATCACCTTCTACAACGGTTGTTGTGGCGAATCGCGTCGTATCCTCGACTCCGCTAACAATGGTCGTTTCGATCAAATCGATGTAGAAATAGCTAGTACAACTATCGAGTCAATGGCAATCCACGACTCTCAGTATAGAAACTCGCGTGCTATGCCACTCAAAACCAAGCAGGACGATTCAAGTAAAGTAGCACTCCTAGAAGCCCTATTAGCCCTTCTGCAGCAACAAGTAGGAAGCTCTTCCCAATCCAAGGAACATGTTAACGTCACTAACCACGTAGTAATATGTGAGACATGTGGGGTTGCAGGACACAGTTTTCAAGAATGTAGAAGTTCGTTAGAGCAAGTCAATGCCTATCAAGCATATAGGCAGGGTAATGCTTTCTCAAACTTCTATAATGAGAACACAAAGAACCCTCCTTTTTTGTCCTACAAAAGCACAAACATTCAAAATCCCCACCATCAGACTCAACAACCATTCATACAACATCAACAGAAGCCCTATAATCCACCTGGTTTTCAAAACCAAAGACCTTCATTTCAACCTAACTTCAACCAACCTTACCAAAACCAACCTCAACACCAACCACCCCAAAATCAAGGCCAACCCAATGATTCAAGCTTGAGCAAAATTGAATCCATGCTTCTCCAAGTTGTTCAAAAACAAGATTCAATGTTTGCTCAACTTCAAAAGAGTGATCAAACTCAAAGTGCTGCCATCAAGATGCTTGAAACTCAAATGGCCCAATTGGCTGCCTCTAATGCCCAAAGAAAACAAGGCCAACTCCCACCTCATGGTGAGCAACCGAGGGACACCGCTAATGCTATCACCCTTAGTAGTGGTACCACTTATAAAGAACCTCAGCAACCTAAAGAACCAATAGTTGAGCCTACACAAGTAGAGAGCCAAAAAGATTTTCAACCATCCACCGCTAAGGAAGCGGAAAACAAACCTGAAAAGAAGGATGAACCTGAAAAGGAACCCATCAAAATCCAAGTTCCATTTCCCCAACGTTTGAGGAGAAATCATAAGGAAACCCAGTTCAGCAAATTCATGGAAGTAGTCAAAAACCTCCAAGTAACGGTTCCCTTCACTGAATTAATCACTCAAATCTCGTCTTACACGAAATTCATGAAGGATATCTTGACTAAGAAGAGGACTTTAGATGATGTTGAAATCATAGCATTCACAGCTGAATGCAGCGCGTTATTGCAAAATATGTCCCCTCCTAAGTTAAAAGATCCTGGTAGTTTCTCTATACCTTGCACTATAGGCACCTACACAATCGATAAAGCTTTATGCGATCTAGGTGCCAGTGTAAGCGTCATGCCCTATTCCATCTGCGAAAAATTGAATATGGGAATTCTCAAATGCACTAGTATAACTCTGCAGATGGCAGACCGTTCTCTAAAACAACCTATGGGAGTTTTAAAAGATGTGCCTGTCAAAGTAGGGAGATTTTTCATTCCCGTCGATTTCATTGTGCTAGACATGGCTGAAGATTCATAAATCCCAATTATTTTAGGAAGGCCATTTCTACACACTACGGGAGCAGTAATCGACGTCAAGAATGGAAAATTGACACTAGAAGTAGGTGATGATAAAGTCAGCTATAACTTAAACAGTGCAATGAAAAGCCCTATGCTTGAAGAACCTTGCTGTTTCCTCGATATTGTCGACTCAATTATTGATGAATCTCTGTATCCATCAATAATTGAGGATCCTTTAGAAGCAATCTTGTTGCTGGAGGATATCTCTGAGAATGACAATTTCGAAATCAGTGAGCTGGAAAAGGATCTGACTGGAAAAGAAATACGGTCCGAAGAAGTTCAAAAGTTCATAAGCTTAATTGATACTCCTGCCAAGGCAGAAGTACATAAACCTGAACTAATACCTCTTCCCTCAAATCTAAAATATGCCTTTTTAGATGAATCTGAATATTGCCCAGTCATAGTGAGTGCTCTCCTAGATGAAAATCAGTTAACCTCACTATTGACTGTCTTGAGAAAGCATAAAAAGGCAATAGGATATAAACTCGAAGATTTGACTGGCATAAGCCCTGACTTCTGCATGCATAGAATCAATTTAGAAGAAGGCCAAAAACCTTGCGTTCAAGGTCAACGCCGTCTTAATCCCAACATGCAAGAAGTAGTTAAAACTGAAGTTATGAAATTGCTAGATGCTGGCATAATCTATGCAATCTCTGACTCTAAATGGGTTAGCCCTGTTCAAGTTGTTCCCAAAAAAGGAGGAACAACAGTAGTCAAAAATGAAAAGAATGAGCTCATCCCCACAAGGATTGTGATGGGATTGCGTATGTGTATTGACTACAGGAAGTTGAATCAATCAACTAGAAAAGATCACTATCCTCTGCCCTTCATTGACCAAATGCTAGAGAGGTTAGCTTGTCACAAGTACTTCTGCTATCTAGATGGTTACTCAGGATTTTTCCAAATTCCTATCCACCCTGAGGACCAAGAGAAAACCACTTTCACCTGTCCCTATGGTACTTTCGCTTACCGCAGAATGCCATTTGGCTTGTGTAATGCACCTGCTACTTTCCAGCGTTGCATGACTAGTATCTTTTCAGATTTTGTTGAATCTATCATGGAAGTATTTCTGGACGACTTTAGCGTGTATGGCATTTCCTTCGATAATTGTTTGACAAATCTGTCCAGAGTTCTAAAACGCTGTGAAGAAGTCGACCTTGTTCTCAATTGGGAAAAGTGTCACTATATGGTGAACGAAGGTGTAGTTTTAGGACACATCATTTCTGACAGAGGTATAGAAGTGGATCGAGCTAAGATCTAAGTTATTGAAAAACTGCCACCACCTGCTAATGTAAAAGGAATCAGGAGTTTCCTTGGCCACGCCGGTTTCTACCGACGGTTTATAAAAGATTTTTCAAAAATAGCCAAGCCCCTGACTGAGCTCCTTTTCAAGGATGCACCTTTTAATTTCACAAAGGAATGCCTTGAGGCATTCAATAAAATCAAACGTGCTTTAATCATCGCACCTATAATCCAGTCACCTGATTGGAATCTTCCATTTGAACTAATGTGCGATGCGAGTGATTATGCCGTAGGAGTTGTTTTAGGGCAAAGAAAGGAAAAGTTACTTCATGCAATTTACTATGCTAGTAAAACCTTAGATCCTGCCCAAATCAACTATGCCACCACTGAGAAAGAACTTCTCGCCATTGTCTATGCCTTAGACAAATTCCGCTCATACCTTATAGGATCAAAAGTCATTGTCTATACTGACCATGCTGCCTTGAAATATCTGCTTTCAAAGAAAGAGGCAAAACCTAGACTTATCCGATGGATCCTACTCCTTCAAGAGTTTGATCTAGAGATCCGGGATAAGAAAGGAGCAGAAAATGTAGTCGCTGACCATCTCTCAAGGATAAGAGTGATTGAAATAGGATTACCAACGCCAATTAATGATTCATTTGCTGATGATTCATTACTGGCAATTGCGGACTCTTCTCCTTGGTATGCTGATATTGCAAATTTTCTTGTCAGTCGCCAGCTACCTTCTGACCTTTCTTATAACCAAAGAAAAAGATTTTTGCACGATGTAAAATTCTTTGTTTGGGATGACCCCTATCTTTTCAAGTAGTGCTCAGATGGTTTTTACAGACGTTGTATCCCCCGGTGGGAAGTTAAAGGAGTTTTAGGAGGATGCCACTCATCTGCTTATGGTGGTCATCATGGTCCGTCCAAAACCGTAGCCAAAGTCTTACAATCCGGGTTTTTCTGGCCCTCGATGTTTAAAGATTCCAAAGACTTTGTTATGGCTTGTGACGCTTGTCAACGAATGGGTCAAATATCCAAAAGACATGAAATGCCTCAAAACGGCATATTGGAAGTCGAAATATTCGATGTCTGGGGTATTGACTATCAAGGACCATTTCCTTCTTCTAATGGAAATCGTTACATCTTAGTCGATGTTGACTATGTTTCAAAGTGGGTAGAAGCAATTGCCACTCGCACCAATCATGCTAGAGCTGTGATACGACTATTTAAGAAGATCATTTTTCCGCGTTTTGGTGTACCCAGAGCCGTGATAAGTGATCGAGGAACTCATTTCGGAGAAAAGCAGTTAGACACTCTGCTTGCCAAGTATGGTGTGTATCACAGACGAGGATTAACCTACCACCCTCAGACCAGCGGTCAAGTAGAAGTCTCAAACAGAGAGCTCAAAACAATTCTTCAGAAAGTAGTCTCAATATCTAGAACCAATTGGAGTAATAAGCTCGATGACACCTTATGGGCTTATCGTACAACTTTCAAAACCCCGATTGGAACATCTCCTTATCGATTGGTTTATGGAAAGGCCTGTCATCTACCTGTCGAGTTAGAGTACAAAGCTCACTGGGCTATCAAAGAACTCAACTTAGACACTAAGCTTAGCGCTGATAGACGACTTTTGCAACTCAATGAGCTAGAAGAATTTCGTTTACAAGCTTACGAGAATTCTAGGATATACAAAGAGAAAACGAAGCGTTGGCACGACACGAGGATAATGAGAAAAGAATTTAATGTCGGTGACCAAGTACTTCTTTTCAACTCCCGTTTGAAAATTTTTCCGGGAAAACTTCGATCACGATGGTCTGGACCATTCACGGTCACACATGTGAGCAAATATGGCTATGTGGAAATAATGGCTAGCAATGGTGAATAATTCAAGGTTAATGGACACAGACTGAAACTCTACTATAGCAATTCTATCATCGGATGCTTAGATATTGTCTATATAGAGCGTCAATCTCCAACCAGATGATTTCATTAGAAAAGTCCGTCGAGCGAGACGTTAAACCAGCGCTTCTCGGGAGGCAACCCGTGTTTCCTTTCTTTTTGCATTTTATTTTTGCATTCCCTTTTTCGTTGTTTTGTTAGATTTACTTTGCAGATAAAAGAGTTTTTGAAGAATCTATGAAGACCTTCCTTTTCAAGTCCAAAAGACTAGCTTGGGGGAGTCCGCGCTGACTAGTAAGCTTCACTCTCTTTTCATCTTTTTCCCTTTTTACCCTTCTTCCCATTAAGCATCCCGTTGCATATTTACTATTTGTGCTCACATTGAGGACAATGTGATGTTTAGCTTGGGGGAGGGATTGCATTTTCCCATTTTGCATTTTAGTTGTTTATATTTTTCAAATTTTGAATAAGAAAAGAGAAAAAGTTAGAGATAAAATTTAACATTTTGAACATCATTGAATGCTTTTCATGCTTTGTTTTCTTGTTTACTATGCTATCACGTTGCATTTCCCAAACTTAGAGCTTTCAAAAGATAATGATTCAATATTTATTGAATTTTGCATACATGGGGATGTCTTGTACACAGTAGGCATGGAGTGAATCTATAGATGAGTACGCTTGATCTTGACATTTGGCAAGTTACATATATTGTAAGGTAGAACCTCCTTAGACTGGTACATCCATACCCAGTCTCATCTAGGTGTGTGTAGTTCTCCTTGTGATGTGTGTCATGTCAAAACGCATAAGTATGGTTCCCATTTCATTCCTATAAGCATTGCATTCATGATTCACTAAGATTTGAAGCCCTTTTCACTTTGAATTACCCCTCAAAATTAGCCTATTCATACAAATGTTTCACAAAATAATAGCTACATATAAAAACTGCCTACCTTTTGAGCTAGTAGCTAGACTATGGTGTATGGGTGGTCTTTTGAGAAGATTTTGTTCCTTGATGTCAAAGTGAATTTGGGAGAGCGACAATGTTCAAGAAGTGATGATATGTTCAAAAGAAAAAGAGAAATAGAAAAATGAAAAAGAAAACAAAAGAAAAAAATCGAAAAAAAAAAAAAGAAATAAAAGAAGAAGCTTTGAATATCTCCTAAAAATGTCAAATCAATAGAAGGACTTTACCCTTGTGTTTCGTGCGTAATAAGCCACTTGTTCAGTCTGGCTTCGTTTTTCGTCTTCTGGGAATCAACCGAAAGTTTGGATTGAGTATTCATTTATCATTGGTCAGTTGCTAGCTCACTCTAACCGTTACATGACTATAACTGTTTGTCCACCTTTCACCCATTTCCCAAAGCCTTCTTCCTATTCTTCCGGCTTCTTTTCTATGTGCATTGTGATCTTTGACTTGTGTTTTGAATTGTTTACCATATTAGACTGCGGACACATTTTCATAAGTCGTAGATAGGTGAGTGTCTCAAAAACATTTACACATAAAGAAATCCCCTTTTGCAATGAGTGTTCGAGTGTGCCGTAAGAGTCCATTTGTCAAAAGATCATGCAAGTGCCGAAAGTTATATAGTGAAATTCTTTGTGCTACGCCGTTATGTAAATCTCAGCCATGTTTATGTATCATTCTTGCCCACGTTGTTTTTGGGTTATGATTCATTATGTTTCCAAAGTTTTACAATGAGATTTGTTTCTTGATGGTGTAGTAGCCAATGCTTGCAACCCTTGTCCTGGTATTGTTTGTTATGTTTGCTTGAGGACAAGCAAGGGTTTACCTTGGGGGAGTTTGATAAGTGAATATTTGTGTGATTTTAACCCCCATTTTAACTCGGTTTTGTATATCATTTGTGCTTTGTTAAGCCACTTTATGAGCTAATATCGTCTTCTAGGCGAATTCCTATGTTCTAACCTGTTTTGTAAGGAAAGTGACGTTTATACGCCCTTTTTCTATATTCTCGAGCATTTGCCTAGAACTCGACGATTTGAAGAAGCAAGCTTGACCATGTCAAAGGCATTTCAAGAAAGTTCACTAATTCAAAAGAGAGAAGAAGTAAAGACGATGTCGCAGTTGTCGGAAGATCAATCGGTTAGGTGAAGAATTCATCGCTTTACATCAAACCGTATCAACAAACCCGACTCAAGAGGTCAAGGGGGATGTTGGAAGTCAAGTCATAAGCAAAGGGAGATGAAACGAGAGTCAAAGCTTCTAGATGACAACTTACCCGATCGGGTAAGTGTGTACCCGATCGGGGATCCTTGCTGCTTCGAGCAAATTGCTTCAACTTCCTCTTTTTGTCCTATATGTTCAATGCTCGACCCCTTCCCCACGAAACCCTAATGCTATATAAAGGATGCTCCAGTCACACAACATCACACAATCCTCTTCACACATCTCTTCTACATCCTCTTTAGAATAATCTCTTCTCTTCTCTTTAGTTTAGAAATTTTAGTTTAGATCATTTTCTTCTTCTTTTCATCTTTAGTTCTTAGTTTATTTCTGTCCTTTCTACATCAAAACTTTAGCTTAGATCAATAAGAATTTCAATCTTTTTAATCTACTTTGTTTGGTACAAGTGTTGTAATTTAAGGAACGATTATTCTATGCAAGGGATTTCTATTATTGTTATCGCTTTCGTTGTTGATCGTCACCTAGGTATTTCTATTTTATCTCTTGTTTTAAGTCCTTATTGTTTTCTATTTTGATTGTTATTTTCCATACATATTATCTTAGATTCATTTTAGTACCGTTATAATCGTCGTTTCATTTTTAGATTATCAATTAGCGTTGTTATTATCGCCACATAGAGAGTCTTAAATTATTGTAAACATGTCTATCCTAGTTTTCATTATCACCATCATCTTAGATATAAACATTATCATGAGTTAGTAGTCACCTTTCTAGGGTGTAGGGTAGCCATGTTAGATTGATTAAAGGATGTTAATTGGATAAAAGAAATTGTGCTTTTAAAACATTGTGTCTATGCATGTTTGGACTATAACGATAGTTGACGATTCCTGATCAAAATCATTGACTAGCATGGAATTCTTTTCCAAGGTAGAGATACGAGAATTGAATAGACAAAGCATGACATGGTGGATTAAGACCTAGTAAATTGCCTAAAAGTCTGCTAGACCATCTGATCTATGATTGTAATGAACACATCATTCTTACGAGCTCACAATGAATTATTTGCATGTCCTAAATCCAATTTCATCAATATGTCAATCTACATGTGTGAACCTACTTCCCTAGATGCTTCTCATTATTGTTAATTCATCATTTGCTTTATTGCTTTCATCTTCAATTGCTTTTATTTTGTTTTCATTTATGCTTTTTGTTAGTTTAAACATCATAATCCCAAAACCCAGAAACACGTTAGATGAAACCCAATTGCGAGACATTCCACATTCTATAGGAAACACCATCTCCCTGAGGATCGACCCCTACTTCCCTAATTACATTAATTTGTTATTAGCCTAGTCTGGGTAATTTATCTTTGTATCAGGCTCGCGACAAGCACGATCAGCTATATAAATGATGCTCCAGCCACTCTTCTCAATACATCTCTCACATCATCTCACATCTCTTCACACAATTCTCTTCTTACATTTCTCTTTAGTTTAGAAATTCTAGTTTAGATCATTTTCTTCTTCTTTTTCATCTTTAGTTCTTAGTTTGTTTCTGTCCTTTCTATATCAAAATCTTAGCTTAGATCAATAAGAATTTCAGTCTTTGTAATCTACTTTGTTGGGTTCAAGTGTTGCAATTCAAGGAACGATTATTCTATGCAAGGGATTTCTATTATTGTTATCGCTTTCGTTGTTGATCGTCACTTAGGTATTTCTATTTTATCCTTTGTTTAATGTCTTTATGTTTTCCATTTGATTGTTATTTTCTATCCATGTTATCTTAGATTCATTTTAGTACCGTTATAATCGTCATTTCATTTCCTAGATTGTCAATTTAGCGTCGTTATTATCACCACATAGAGAGTCTTAAAATACTGTCAAAACCAACTAAACATGTCTATCCTAGTTTTTATTATCATCATCATCCTAGATATAAACATTATCATGAGTGAGTAGTCACCTTTCTAGGGTGTAGGGTAGCCATGTTAGATTGATTAAAAGATGTTAATTGGATAAAAGAAATTGTGCTTTTAAAACATTGTGTCTATGCATGTTTAGACTATAACGATAGTTGACGATTCCTGATCAAAATCATTGACTAGAATGGAATTCTTTTTCAAGGTAAAGATACGTGAATTGAATAGACAAAGCATGACATGGTGGATTAAGACCTAGTAAATTGCCTAAAAGGCTGCTAGACCATCTGATCTATGATTGTAATGAACACATCATTCTTACGAACTCACAATGAATTATTTGCATGTTCCATATCCAATTGCATCAATATATTAATCTACATGTGTGAACCTACTTCCCTAGATGCTTTTCATTATTGTTAATTCATTATTTGCTTTATTGCTTTCATCTTCAATTGCTTATTTTGTTTTCATTTATGCTTTTAGTTAGTTTAGGCATCATAATCCCAAAACCCTGAAACTCGTTAGATAAAACCCAATTGGAAGACATTTCACATTCTATAGGAAACACCATCTCCCTGAGAATCGACCCCTACTTCCCTAATTACATTAATTTGTTATTAGCCTAGTCTGGGTAATTTATCTTTGTATCGGGCTTGCGACAGGCACGATCATCCACTTGGATGCCTCGCCCAGACACCAAACGACCAAGTACCTCCCCTTCAGTCACCATGAAGTGGCACTTTTCCCAGTTTAACACAAGATTACTTTCCTCACAACGTTGTAAGACTTTAGACAAATTAGCTAAACAAACATCAAATTCGGTCCCATAGACACTAAAGTCAGCCATAAAGACGTCTATGATAGACTCGATATAATCTGAAAACATAACCATCATACAACGTTGAAAGGTGGCAGCGGCATTACATAACCCAAAAGGTATTCTTCGATAAGCAAAGACACTGTAAGGGCATATGAAGGTAGTCTTTTCCTGAACGTCAGGATGAATGGGTATCTGAAAGAATCCCGAGTAGCCGTCTAGATAACAAAAATAGTTATTACACGCTAGATGCTCTAACATTTGGTCGCTATAGGGAAGAGGGAAATGGTCTTTCTTGGTAGCTACATTATGCCTCCTACAATCAATACACCTCCTCCACCCAGTCACTAGTCTAGTAGATATGAGCTCGCTTTTCTCATTAGTGACGACCGTAGACCCTCTCTTCTTAGGGACTACCTGAACAGGAGTGACCCACTTTGAGTCAGAAATAGGATATATAATCCTGACATCTTACAATTTCTGCACCTCCTTTCTAACTACTTCCTGCATAGTAAGGTTCAAACCGTTGGAGTAGGTGTCCTTCACAATAGTGCGCCACATAATAAATCTCATTAAGGAATATAATTGGGATATTTATTGACTATATATATATATGATTAGTCAGTTGATTAACGTAAATCAATAACGGTTGACTGACTAGAGTTTGACGTTATTGTCGTATGACGGCGGTGATCAACGGATCCCTTTCGGTCACACCTATAGGATGAAACCCAAATAGTAGAACTAATTATTTGTATATGCTACAGTTGATTAGCACATTACATATATTTGATATGTACGTTTAGTTATGAGAGTTAATTGTTAGAAATTGAGTTTGGAACTCAAATTCAAATAAGTTTATTATTCAATTATACGATAATTAACTAATAAATTTATATCTTATTTTAATATGATTAAATAAGATCTAGTTTAGTAATTAATCGTTAATTTACTAAATTAGTTGAGGTTTTATATATATTTTGAGGTAGAGGTAATTAGTTAATTATATTTACAAGAAGTTGTAAAATAAATTAACTAAGCATTGTGGGATCCATTATATATTGATATAATGGTAAAATATCACTTAAAAGTTAAGTACATATTATTTATTTATTTGTATTATATGATCAAATTAACACTTAATTATACAAGATAATTAAGCATATGATCAATAAGTATTTGTGGGACAAATATCAAAAATCAAAATGGACCATATGTTACCATATGAGCCGAAAATTGAGTGTAGTGGGTAGTGATGATGGTTGTTCTTATACATGCTCACAAGTCACCAAGCGGAAGTGACATAACAAGTACACCGTAATCATCACTAACACTACTACACACCACCACTTTGATGGAGAATAAAATAAGAAGAAAAACACTCTCTTGGTGCTCAAGAGGGCCGGCCAAATTGTCCATAAATAGGAGAACTTTTGTTCATTTTTCTTCTTAATTCATTCTTGCTTATTTCTCCAACATCTCTCTAAAACTTTAACCTCTCTAAAACTTTAACCTCTCACTAAACTCTCAACATACTAATATTTACTAAGTATTACTAGTGTACTAATCTTCTACTTTGGAGATTATTGAAGGATCATCTTGTATTATAGCTCAAGAACAATAAGAAGGAGTTCTTATTGTGCCCATTTTATTTCCATCTCAATGTGAGGAAATTTCTTCTTTTACATAATGTCTTTATATTTGTTTGCATGTTACATAGATCATTAAATACTAAATTAATAAGTAATTTCTTAAATGATTAGAGGAGTCTAATTAGGGTCTATGGACTTTCATGCGGTATCAGAGCTAGCTTGTATGTAGCATGCATGTTCATTTTGGGCATTTTTTTATTAAAGTTATAAGATAACTAATAAATCAAAAATTTGAGTTAAAATATCATTTGGACGAAAGTTTTTGATGCATGTATACCTACTGACTTCAAAATGTTTTTGGTAAAAGTTTGTTATTTTATGGATTAATTTGCAATTTATTTTGATTTTTGGTTTTTAAACCGAGTTAATATGCATTTTTATGTTAAAAGTTAACTAAAAATAGTTTCATGTTGATACTGGACATGAAATTTTAATATGATCTCACATGCATTTCTTTAATAGTGTATGTAAAAGTTTCGTGACTTTTAATTAAGTATTGCATGTTTATTGATTTTTATGAGATAAAAGTTGATAATTTGAGATTATAATGGTCATAAAATTGAAACATCCTTTTCTGGTCATGAAATATTTTGGTGCATTTTAAGTTCTGATTTATATCATCTGTGTGAAATTTCATAATTTTTTTTACTATTTTACTATATTTAATTGTTTTTATTTGATAAAACCGTTAAATACAAAGTTATTTGTTCATAAAATTAATTCAAAATTTTTGGGCAAAATTTTTGGGCAAAATTTTTTTATTTTTGGGGTTCCTGAAAATATTCCATAATTTACAAAATTTTTATTTCAAATTTTTATGATGTTTAAATTTTATTTTGGGTTTATTTCATAAAAGTTATGATTAAACCGTTATATTTAGCAAATAAAATCAAATCGAACTAATTAATGACCAAAAAAATTAGTAGGGACTAATTTTGAGTTCTAAAACAGTTTAGATAATTATTTTGAATTTAAAAGAGATTTAAATGTTGTTTATTGTTTTTTAATGGTTAAAAATCAATAAATCCCGTAAAATCGAGCTACAATGAGCATGAATGTGTTTAGGGCGATTTTGGCATGAATTTTGCAGCAATTTATTTAATTTATGGTTGAATGAATGAATGTAATTTCTTTAATAATTTATGCAATTTTTGTACCTAGTATGGCCTAGTTTTTTTTAGTCGTTATTACCCGTAATGTAAGCGATTAACGGTTTGGTTGTAATTTTTATTGCGATCTCGTATCGATGGTTTGTAATAATTAATAGTTTCATTTTATAGAACAAATGTATAATAGGAATTTGTATATTTGTATATTTGTAATTATTTATTATGAAAATCGGTGACTCCCTCAAGACGGTGCCATTTTTGGAAGGCGTTCCAAGTGAAGAGGCAAGGGACCAATTTATGCAATTTTTGTACCTAGTATGGCTTAGTTTTTTTTAATCGTTATTACCTGTAATGTAAGGGATTAACGGTTTGGTTGTAATTTTTATTGCGATCTCGTATCGCTGGTTTGTAATAATTAATAGTTTCATTTTATAGAACAAATGTATAATAGGAACTTATAGGAAATTAATGACTAAATTGACAAGATCTCTCACACATTTAAAAATTAAGATTAGCCTTACCAATTAGTAACACCTATGAATCTCGTGTTCATTAGGGCTACCACGCTCGTGGGCCCCTTTTTACCTCGGGTAAGTAGGGTGATACGATCACAAGCTAAAATTGGATTGTACTCAACGAGATAAGCGTTATCTTGGGAATAGAAGATGGATTTAGTTGAAATCCATCAACCAAGAGTTCTAGGAGTAGAATTAGTCAAGTAATGACTTACAATTTTATAGATAAGGATAGCATACGATGACTATTTTTATTTAAAGATGGGTCTTGGAATCATTTATATAATTTAGTGAGTGGTCATTATATAAATGCTAAACTTTTTAAAATGTTTTTCAAGTAAATTATCATAACAATGAATGTTTATATATTTCTTTTTGTTGTAGTAACAATATTCGCACAATGACAACAACATGGAACAGCGCAACCTTGGGTAAGGACTCATGGTTGAGGTCCGTCATGGACAAATGTGTCCTAAAAGATGACGGGAGTAACTTTGTTGAATGAGAATCAACGATCAAAAGCGCCGCGATATCCGATAACGTGCTTCGCTACTTGATCGAAGCCCCTCCCACCGAACTCGGTTCAAGGTCAACCGCGGCGATTCGGGCCGAATATGACCTTTATTTGAAGGTTGCCAATGACGTCAAGAATGTCTTAATTTGGTCAATCTCACCCAAACTCAAACTTTAATTGATATCTCTCAATGCATATGGGAAATTCACGAGGATAACATCAACGTTTTCGCAAGCGCCTAAAATTCTCCAATATGAGGCGGCCACGGAATTTTTTTAGACTAAGCTCCAAAAGGGCCAAAAAGTTGGCCCACACGTGCTCAAAATGGTTGAGCATGCCGACACCTTAGAGCGTTTAGGGTGTAAGATTCCTAAGGAGCTAGTGGTGGGTAGAATCCTTCATTCACACACACCAAAGTTCACCCACTTTAGGGTGAACTACAATATGAACAACATGGAAAAGAGTTTCCATGAACTCCATGCACTCCTCACCCAAGCAGAGAGGGACATGGAGGCTAGTGGGAGTGAACCCAAGGATTTTCTTTCAATGCGATTGAAGAACATAAACCTTGGAGTGAAGAAGGACAAAGGAAAGGGTAAGACTCTTTTCAAGAAAGTTGGCAAGGGAAAGGGCAAGGTCTTTGTAAAACCCAAGCCCAAAGTCAAAAAACACACGGACGCGGATTGCTATTATTGTAATGGCAAAGGGCATTGGAAACGCAATTGCCCCAAATAGTTGAAAGACAAGAAAGGCGGTTGTGTGACGTCAGTTAAAATTCTTTCATCGCTCTATATGGTAGATATTAACTTTGCTAGTACATCTTCTTCGGTATTTGATACCGGTTGTGGTTATCACCTTTGTAATCATGTACAGGGGCTGAAGGGCGCGCGAGCACTAGCTAAGGGTGACGTGGACTTGCGCATGGGAAATGGAGCTAAGGTAGCCGCAGTTTCCGTGGGCACCTACGTTTTTTTTTTTCCTAATGGTTTAGAGTTGTATTTAAATAATTGTTATTATGTACCAACTCTTACCAAGAACATTATCTCCATTTACGTGCTAGACATGGAAGGTTTTTCTTTTTGGATTAAGAACAATCATTGTACTTTTTCTTTTAATGAAATGGTTTATGGCGAGGCCATTTCTGTTGGAGGTATTTATGTTCTAGATATTGCAAAAGAGGTCTATTATGTAGAAAACAAGAGGCTTAAAACAGGTGAACCTAATCAATCATACCTTTAGCATTGTCTTTTAGGGCACATAAACGAACGACGTATAAAGAGACTTGTTTCATCTAAAGTACTCAAACCATTCGATTGCGAATCTTATGGTGTATGTGAATCTTGTCTTCTAGGCAAGATGACTCGTACTCCTTTTACGGGAAACGGGACACGAGCAAGTGAAGTATTAGGCCTTATACATACTGATGTGTGCGGCCCAATGACTCTCCAAGCTAGAGGTGGTTATCACTACTTCATTACTTTTACCGACGACTTGAGTAGATATGCGTATGTCTACTTGATGAGGCACAAAAGTGATACATTTGAAAAGTTCAAAGAATTTCAACATGAAGTAGAAAACCAATTGAAGAAAAAGATTAAAGCACTACGATCCCATCGTGGTGGTGAATACTTGAACAATGAATTTGATTCACACCTAAAGGATTGTGGTATAGTATCACAATGGACTCCTCCTGTCACACCTCAATTAAATGGTGTGGCCGAAAGGAGAAATCGAACTTTATTAGATCTGGTTCGATCTATGATGAGTCTAACAGAGCTTCCTGATTATTTTTAGGGTTTCACTATCTTATCTGCAATATTCTCACTAAATCGAAGCCCATCTAAAGCGTCAAACAAGACTCCATATGAGATATGGACAAGGAAAGTCCCTTATTTGTGGTTCATGAGAATTTGGGGATGCGAGGCGTTTGTTAAGAATAAGTCTGACGATAAACTCGCACCCAAATCTGACAAATGTCAATTTGTAGGATATCCAAGGGAAACACGTGGTTATTACTTCTACAATAAACACGAGGAAAAAGTGTTTGTGTCTCGTGATGCAGTCTTTTTAGAAAACAATTTTATTTCTAAAAGACAGAGTGGGAGAAAATTTGAACTTAACGAAATCCAAGAGCTACAAACCGAATAGGAGGTAGAGGAAAACGAGGAAAACGTTCCCTCTTCGTCTAATGCGGTCATAATTCCTTCGGAACCTAGGAGGTCAAGTAGAATTAGTCATCAATCTGATAGATACCTTGGTATTATAGAGGAAGGTGGTGACTACAATGTGTTACTTTTTGAAAGTAACGAACTTACTGTTGGAGTAAGTGTCCTCCACAATAGTGCATTTATATATTAAATCTCATTTGGAATATACGTGGCATGATTAGTATATTTTGATACTCCACGTCAGTTGATTAACGTAAATCGGTAACGCTCGGCTGACTAGAGTTTGACGTTATTGTCGTATGACGGCGGTAATCAACTGATCCCTTTAGGTCACACCTATAGTATGAGACCCAAATGGAGTACTAATTATTTGTATATGATACAGTGTAATTAGTCCCTTGAGTATATTTGATATACGTTTAGTTATGTGAGTTAGTTAGTGGAAATTGAGTTAGGAACTCATTCCACTTAAGTTTATTAGTCAATTATACGATAATTGACTGAATAAATTTTACGTCTTATTTTAATACGATTAAATATGATTTAATTTAGTGATTAATCGTTAATTCACTAAATTAGTTGAGGTTATGCATATATTTTGAGGTAGAGGTAATTAGTTAATTATATTTACAAGGAGTTGTAAAATAAATTAATTGGTCATTGTGGGACCTATTATATATTGATATAATGGTGAAATATCACTTTAAAGTTGAGTTTATATTATTTATTAATTTGAGTCATATAATTGTTATATGATCAAATTAATACTTAATTATATAAGATAATCAAGCATATGATAATAAGTATTTGTGAGACAAATATCAAAAATCAAAATGGATCATATAATGCATATGGTGGACGTTTGATAGTAGCTTGTAGTAACAATTTGTTTTGTTTAAGTCTACACTCAACATTTAGCCATGATTACCTATTATGCTACATGTCATGATAGCCTATTATGACATCTTATGATTATATACTAACCAACACTCAACATTCATGCATGTGAATAAAATAAGAGCCCATAATCACCTATTTGGTGTTGAAGGTGCCGTGAGAAAAGATGAAAAAGGACACAAGAGTTGTTCTCTTTTTTTCTAATTTTAATTCATGCTTGCTCAATTTTTTTCTCATGAACTCATCTCTCTAAAACTCACATAAATATTATATACTTCATATATTACTAATGTAGTAATATTTCTAGTATCATTTAAGGGATAATACTATATTTATCTAGTTAATAAATATAGTGTTTTATTGGGTTAAATCTTGGGTTCAACAAGAAGGAGACCTTCTACTTTGTAGGTTGTTTTATGGAGGATCATCCACTAATTACATGCTCAAAAACAATAAGAAGTAGTTCTTATTGTGCCCATATTGAACCGAAAATTCCCAATGTAAGGATATTTTCGTCTTATCTTTTCTTTTATGCTTTTATATTTGCATGCATGATAACTAGATCCTAAATCATTAAGTTAATGTAATTTAATGAACTAATTAGAAGAAGTCTAATTAGAGGTCTAGTACTTTCATGTGCTATCAGAGCTCAATTGTTACATGCATGTCGATTTTAAGCATTAAAATCGAGTTATACGATAACTTGGGTAAAATTGAAAATTTGTGTTAAAAAATTGGTTTGCACAAAATTTTTGATTTTCATGCATACCTACTGACCTCAAAATGGTTGTGGTCAAATTTGGTGATTTTGGGGATTAATTTGCTATTTATTTTTATTTATGGCCTTTAAATCATGTTAATATGCATGTTTTATGTTAAAAGTTAACTAAAACTAGTTGCATGTTGATTTTGCCTATGAAATTTTTATATGATCTCACATGCATGTTGTACATACTGTATGTAAAATTTCGTGACTTTTAATTAAGTTTTGCATGATTATTGATTTTTATAAGGTAAATGTCAATAAAGTGAGATTATTATGATCATAAAATTGAAACGTCCTTTTCTGGTCTTGAAAATTTTTGGTACATTTTATAATCTAATTTATATCATCTTGGTGAAATGGTATAATTTGTTTCACTATTTTACTATATTTAATGGTTTTTATTTGATAAAACCATTGAATACAAAGTTATTTCTTCATAAAACTAATTCAAATTTTTGGGCAAATGTTTCTGGTTTTTGGAGTTCCTGGAAACAGGGGCATAGCTACATGGTATCAAGGGGTAGTAACCGCTACCCCAAGCCCAGAAAAAATGATTAGAACGATGAATTTTTGCTACCCCAAACCACTCTGAAAAACTGATTCATAATAGATATTTTAAGCGAAACTTTTAAACATATAAGTGTCAATGGTTCAGTGGTAAAGTGAGTGGTAATTGGTCGAGACTCTAAATGTGAGTTCAAATCCCCTAGCTAGCTTTTTTATAATTTTTCATTCTTTATATAGTTGAAGCTATTTTTTAAACTTTTTATTTTCTTCCCCTAAATAGGGTCTTAAGATGTTTATAAAAATCAATCCCAACACTATGGGCTCCCTTAAATATGGTAACAATTCATCATTTACTATGACATATATTCGGTAATTTTGGTTACTCGAGATTTAACAATATCTATTCCAATTATGAGTTATTTATAATTGTACAACATACTTACAAATTATGGAAAAAAAAAAGTTAAGAATCATAACTGAAATACTTATACAAGAAAAGTAAGTTTCTAAAGCATAATACATAAATATTATGTTTTTATACTAAAATAAAGAAAATAGTGAAAGGTGAATTCGTAAACATAATTCTTCAATAAAAAGCATATTGTAGAATTTTGTGTAATTTACCAAATTATCAGTATTGTTATTGTATATTAAATAAATGCTCGGTATTATTATGAAACTAGTTTTATCCCGTGCAATAATGCACAGGTTTGCTATCTAAAAATTAGAAAGGAAAATATAGAAACAACATATACATATAGTAATATAGGTTTAAATCATATGGAGATATTAGGTAAAATGCATTTATAACTTTATTCACTTACGAATTTAGAAAGTGTAATCTTAATAATTTATATGTATGTCATTTATATTTCTCATATAGTTTTCTTAAACTAAATTTATAATATGCACGGTTAATGTTTTCGAAATAATTTTCTAATTTTATGTTGTTATAAACTACTCCATAAAGTATGTATTACAATTTCTTAAAATTCAGAATATTAATTGAGTTGAAAAGAGAGGGTAATTAATTGTCATTGAAAAACATGGGAGGGCCCACATGTTGATTGTATTACTTAAATTTTCAACCAATGAGAAGCATAGAAAAGATTAAACTTTTATACTATGTAGATTTGCATCTTTTATCAAATTTTTAGTTCCAATTGTCCATTTTTGTAATTTATTTTGGGCATATATTTACGATAAAATAATTACATGTTGTTTGCGATTTTTAAGCTATTGGATAATTATTGGTTTTTTTTTCCGCTACCCCATATTTGAAATCCTGGCTCCGCCCCTGCCTGGAAATATTCCAGAATGTACAAAATTTTTTGTTTCAAATTTTTATGATTTTTATATTTTCTTTTGGGTTTATTTCATAAATGTTATGATTAAACCTCTATATTTAGCAAATACGATCAATTCGAACTAATTAAATACCAAAAAAAAAATAGTGGGGACTAATTTTGAGTTCTAAATCAGTTTAGATAATTAGTTTGAGCTTAAATACGATTTAAGTGTTGATGATTGATTTTTAATGGTTAAAAATCGATAAAATCCATAAAACCGAGCTAGAATGAGCATGATAAGTATTAAGGGCGATTTTGGCATGATTTTTACAGCATTTTATTTATGTTGTTATTGTTGAATGAATGAATGTCATTTGTTTAAATTTTAATGCAAGTTGTACCTAGTATGGCCTAGATTATTTTAATTGGTATTACCCGTAATGTAAGGGAATACCGATTCGGTTGTAATTTTATTTGCGAACTCGTATCGCCGTTTGTAATAATTTAATTTTATTTTCTAGATCAAATGTATAATAGGAATTTTATTTGTATCTTTTGTAATTAATTATTATTAAAACGGAGACTCCCGAAGTCGGTGTTCCAAAAGACGGTGCCATGAAGAGGCAAGGCGCCAAGGAGTTGGTTTCCGATTTTTTAATCTACTAGTTAATTAGATTAGCTAGGTGGCCATACTAGGAGTTATTATTTGCTTGCTTTATGTTTTTTCGCACATGCCAAAATCGCCAACATGCATTTTTATTTCTCGATTGTCAATTCAAAGTTATTCAAAATTCACCGACTTAGTTCCTTATAGGGAATTAATAACAAAATTGACAAGACCTCTCACTTGACTTAAAAAATTGAGATTTAGCCTTACCAATTGAAGCACCTATGAACCCCGTGTTCATTAGGGCAACCACGCTCGTGAGTCCCTTTTTACCTCGGGTAAGTAGGGTGATGCGATCACAAGCCAAAATTGGATTGGACTCAACGAGATAAGCGTTATCTTGGGACTAAGAGATGGATTTAGTTGAAATCCGTCAACCAAGAGTTCTAAGGGTAGAATTAGTCAAGTATTGACTTACCATTTTTAGATAAAGGTAGCATACGATGACTATTTTTGTCTAAAGATGGGTCTTGGAATCACTTATATAATTTCGTGAGGGGTCATTATATGAGTGACTTGTTTAAAATTGTTTTACAAGTAAATTATATATAAGCAATGAATGTTTATTTTCCGTTCATATTTATTTTATTCGCGCAATGACAAATATTTTTCCTTCTACGAACTTGTAAATCCGTTCAATCGTGGAAAGGAGTTTCCATTGTTATACGGTAGCATTTTTTTATTGCAATCTCCATTTATACCACCGTAGCTAAAGACAAAATGAATTTTTCTTTTGATCCTCATATTAACCATTGCAAATGTCTCTTATGAAGAGTATATGAATATGTCACACTTAGTCAAAAACGTTTTGATTTTGTTTTAGTGACGTCTCCTTATTACAATGGTGCATCAATCTTTTTGCTCCAACGAAAATATTTGTAATTTTTGGTATGTAGTCATAATGCTCCTTATCGAGGCTTACCTCAAAAGAGGTCAAATCAGTTGGGACGACTAGGTTAATTGATTTATTTAAAATCGTGAATAACCAAATACCGTAGTCACTTCATGAAAGGTTTATCCTTTTGAAGGTAAAACCATGAATAAAATGAAGAAATGTCTTCATTATATTTCTAATCTATTGGTCAAAATAGAGATTCATGAAAGTGAGTGGGAGCTCTAGGAAAGATGTTTTATTCTTGATTGTTAAGAATATGACGAGGTTCAAGAGTAGGTTGGCAAAATGTTGGCACAAAGCAAGGGAAAAAGGCAAGGCTATTTTGAATAGTAAACTCAGAATCCAAGCAAGGTGTCAAACCCAACCTTTGATGATTCAATTCTTACAGTGTAGGACACAAGAAAAGAATCTGCCCCAGGTTTTCTAAAAAGTTAGAAATTGGGTGTACTATTTTCACCCATAATATCTATATGATCGACATTTATTTTGTTAAATACAATTTTTGGGTATTACATACCCATTATGGTTTTCATTGATGTATTCAATGCATATAATAATGATTCGTGCGACGACTAGCCATGATTAAATGTCGACCTACAAGAGAAATATAACTATTGTAGTTTTATTTCTATAGAGACATATAAAAGTTATAATGTGATCAATCTAGTTTTGGACTTAGAGGTATACTTTAATAAACGTTATTGTGTACATGACCTCTAAATAAAGAATATAGTATCCACTTTAGTGTACGCCACAAGTGTTTCACTTTTATGAATGGAACAAGCGTTGAATGCCTATACTTGGTCAATGGTTATCCCATACCAATCAAAGGTAATTATATTCTTGACCTAAACTAGAAATTACTTGTCATATAGATTGTAAAAGGCTCAAAATTGGTGACCCAGATCTAATCTTGATTCTGGACTGTGTAGCACATTAAAAGGCTAGTATTGACTAGTATCCCTATAACATTTGATTTTGAATCTTATGGTGTGTGTGCGAATCTTGTATTCAAGGCAAGATGATTCGTGCCCTTTTTATTGAAAAGGAAATCGAACCAGTGAGTTATTGGCCATATTACATAAGAATATGTGTGGTCCAATAACATGCACAACCAGAGATGGTGATGACTACTTCACTTTATTTACCGACGACTTAAGTAGATATTGTGTTTGATTCTACTTAATGCGGTGCCAAGAGAAATCTTTGAAAAGTTCAAAGAGCTTCAATGTGAAGTAGTTAACCACCAAGAATATTAGATAGTGGACTTACGACCAAATCGTAACAAGAATTATCTAAGTATTGACTTTGATTTTCACCAAAAGTATTGTGAAATAGTTTCACGAGTTAACTTCTCTAACACACATTATGAGATAAGGCGTTGTTAAATAGAGAAACAAAACCTTATACGATATGGTTTTGTCTTTGTCAAGTCAAAATGAGCCATTTGACTAACCTTGGGATCTTAATATTTTTGTCTGCTATTTCTTTTCCCACCATATTAAAAAAGATTTAAAACAGTCTGATTTCATTCTATATACGATATGGGTGGGTAGCGTACCTAATTTGTAAGCTATCCGAATGAAACAAGTGCTCAATAATCCTACATTGACCACGAGAACAAAGCGTTTGTGACTCGTGATGCTGTCTTTCAATAAAAAAAATACGATTATTTCTTGATAAGATAGAGTGGGAGAAAATGTTTCAAGAGCCACAAACTGAGCATATGGTTCGGAAAAAGTAAAAAGTTTCCTCATTGTTTGTTCAGTAGTTGTTTCTTTGGAACCTTAAGAGGTCAGGAGGAATTTTATCACTCCTTAATAGTGATGAATTCTAATCTGTAACTTATAAAAGACTGTTTCTAGTCCTAACTTCTTGTTATGGCTTAGAGTCATGTGATTCGTAATGGACTCCATGCATGATGGTCAGGTATGTGACCGGGTAAATTTTAATTGAAGAAGTACGACCTCTTCAATGTAAATTGATTTTTAAAGATCGAAATTTGCATGGATGTACATTAAAATGTTTTCAAAGATAAATGGGTAGGCAAAGAGTTTTGCACCAACCTTAATTCTTCGATCCATTCGAATATACTTAGCGATTACAGCATATCATAATAGTATGATGTCAATTGGACCTCAAGGACCACCTTCTTGAATACGATTCTAGAAGAGGTAGTATATTTTATATTCACCTGTGGGCTCGTAGATCTTAATTATCCTAAGTTAATTTTGCAAGCTTAAGAGGATGTCTTAACTAAGCACTAAAGAGTTGGAATTAGTGTGACAATCGTGTTGTAAAATATTTCTCGATATCTCGAGGAATTATGTTTATACATGAAGTTTAGTGGGAGTAATATGGTTTTCATCAGTCTTATATGTGGAGACATATTGATCATTTTAAATGATGGAAGATTTTGGAGAAGTAGAATACATCTTTTAGATATCCGGATTTGTGGAGATAAATCTAAAAGGATATTAGCATTGAGTCAAAATTCTTATATTGATAAGATCTTTGACTAGTTCAAGGAAGTTTAACACATGATAATTGATTCCTTTTGCTTCCGCTGCGGGATCAATTATATATGCTGTGATGTATACTCAATCCGACATTTCGCATGCTTTGAGCATGACAAGTCGTTTGCAATCAAATCCAAGTGAGAGTCACTTGATAGCCATAAAGAACATCCTTAAGTGCTTGCGAAGACTAAAGATATGTTCCATGTGTTTGGAGTTTACAGTGAGTTGTGTGTAAGGGGTTACACAGACTTCAGTTTTCAAACTGATCAAAGTGATTTGAAATCACGAACTGGCTGTGTTTTATAGAAGATTTATCTGTTGGAAGAGTTCCAAGCAGAAAAGACTATTGGAAAGGTTCCAAGTAGGAGTGACATTTTCAAATATAAATGTCATGTATCCGCTGGAAGTGTTCTAGGCAGTTTATCATTGCAGATTTCACAACGAAAATAGAGTACATTGCATCATATGATGATGAATATGAAAGTAGCTTGGATTCGACAGTATTGGAGGGACTAGAAGTAGTTCCTATAGTTGTATATCCTATCCCATGATACTGGTAAAACAGTGTGAGCTACCTTTAGGCCAAGAGTCCTAAGTCTAGATTCAAACCTAGACATGTACACAGAAAGTTTTATGTAATATGAGATTACGTAGACAAAGAGAAATAGCAATCAGAACGATGGGAAAGATGCAAGTATTGCTAATCCATTAGCCATGCCTTTTGCAGGCTGAACATGATAGTCATGTCATTTCAATGGGATTGAAATATGTACCTGAATTGCTAGAGATTATGAGATATGAAATTATTGATAGCGTATCAATTTTTCCAAATATTTGATAATCGCATTCATTGTTAGAGTTTCATTAAAAACTCCTTTATTTAGTGTGACTAAATTTTAATAGTTTGTTTATCCGAATTGGTTGAAAGAAAGGTTGAACCCAATTCAAGTGAACATGATGAACTTAGTGTTTTGTCCCTAGTCACTCGTTTGAGGTGACCTCTCGAAGTGACTAGATTGTAAGTCGATCGATGGTTGGTTCAGCACCATGGGGTCATGGAGATTACTGGTCGTTTACATAGACAGACTGTGGAGACACTCTGTCGGGCAGTGACCATAATAGAGTCCCTTATCAAAATTGTTGAAGCCTGGTCGTGGCGGGGATTTCTATTTTATTCTATAAGTCGATTCTTTAGACTGGCGACCATTTACCTGAGTCAGTGTAGTTTCCGATTGACTTTGGTTTTTGTCCTAGGTCATGCCGTGAAAGAAGGTCGATGGACATCTTCTGGGTCATGGTGATCTGCATCATACAGTGTAAGATGGGTCAACAAAAATTGTCCACCCACGTTGGGTATTAACATCTTCGGGCCACTCGAGGAGTAGTAACTCGAAATGCGTGGCCACGCTCGGAAGAGATCTCTGGTAGATTTTTCGGTCAGACAGTTACTCTCCCATATCGAGAAAACCACTCTATTTATATTTTTAATTGCAAGTGCGACCTGTAAGACACCTTGCAATGAGTGGGACGATGTGACAGAAAAGAGACAAGAGAATCGGTAGCACACAACTTGTCGAGACAAGTAAGAGATATTGTTGGAGTAGGAGTCCTCCACAATATTGTCGCTACATGCACAACTTATATCGGACAAGTGGGAGATTGTTGGAGTAAGTGTCCTCCACAATAGTGCATTTATATATTAAATCTCATTTGGAATATACGTGGCATGATTAGTATATTTTGATACTGCACGTCAGTTGATTAACGTAAATCGGTAACGCTCGGCTGACTAGAGTTTGACGTTATTGTCGTATGACGGCGGTAATCAAGTGATCCCTTTAGGTCACACCTATAGGATGAAACCCAAATAGAATACTAATTATTTGTATATGATACAGTTTAATTAGTCCCTTGCGTATATTTGATAGACGTTTAGTTATGTGAGTTAGTTAGTGGAAATTGAGTTAGGAACTCATTCCACTTAAGTTTATTAGTCAATTATACGATAATTGACTGAATAAATTTTACGTCTTATTTTAATACGATTAAATATGATTTAATTTAGTGATTAATCGTTAATTCACTAAATTAGTTGAGGTTATGCATATATTTTGAGGTAGAGGTAATTAGCTAATTATATTTACAAGGAGTTGTAAAATAAATTAACTGGGTATTGTGGGACCTATTATATATTGATATAATGGTAAAATATCACTTTAAAGTTGAGTTTATATTATTTATTAATTTGAGTCATATAAACTCATAATTGTTATATGATCAAATTAATACTTAATTATATAAGATAATCAAGCATATGATAATAAGTATTTGTGAGACAAATATCAAAAATCAAAATGGATCATATAATGCATATGGTGGACGTTTGATAGTAGCTTGTAGTAACAATTTGTTTTGTTTAAGTCTACACTCAACATTTAGCCATGATTACCTATTATGCTACACGTCATGATAGCCTATTATGACATCTTATAATTATATACTAACCAACACTCAACATTCATCCATGTGAATAAAATAAGAGCCCATAATCACCTATTTGGTGTTGAGGGTGCCGTGAGAAAAGATGAAAAAGGACACAAGAGTTGTTCTCTTTTTTTCTAATTTTAATTCATGCTTGCTCAATTTTTTTCTCATGCACTCATCTCTCCAAAACTCACATAAATATTATATACTTCATATATTACTAATGTAGTAATATTTCTAGTATCATTTAAGGGATAATATTATATTTATCTAGTTAATAAATATAGTGTTTTATTGGGTTAAATCTTGGGTGCAACAAGAAGGAGACCTTCTACTTTGGAGGTTGTTTAATGGAGGATCATCCACTAATTACATGCTCAAGAACAATAAGAAGGAGTTCTTATTGTGCCCATATTGAACCGAAAATTCCCAATGTAAGAATATTTTCGTCTTATCTTTTCTTTTATGCTTTTATATTTGCATGCATGATAACTAGATCCTAAATCATTAAGTTAATGTAATTTAATGAACTAATTAGAAGAAATCTAATTAGAGGTCTAGGACTTTCACTTACTACCTACAAAACATCCATTTCTAGTCCCGACTCAAAGCTATGGCTAGGAGCCAAGCAATCCGAAATGGATTCTATGTACGACAATCAAGTATGGGACTTGGTTGATTTACCTAAGGAGGTGAGACCTCTTCAGTGTAAGTGGATCTATAAGATCAAAAGTGTCATAGATGAACATAATGATGTTCACAAAGCTAGATTGGTGGCAAAAGGTTTCACCCAAGTTCATGGTTTTCACTATGACAAAACCTTCGCCCCAGTCGCCATGCTTTGATCCATAAGGATTATCTTAGCAGTTGCCGCATTTCATAATTATGAGATTTGCCAAATGGATGTCAAAACCGCCTTCTTGAATGGGATTCTAGGAGAGGAAGTGTACATGACACAAACTGGAGGTTTTGTGGATCCATCAAACCCTAAGAAGGTATGAAAACTTAAGAGATCCATCTATGGTCTTAAACAAGCATTCAAGAGTTGGAATCATCGTTTCGATCATGTAATTAAACAAAATGGTTTCACTCGAAGTGTCGAGGAACCATGTTTATACATGAAATTTAGTGGGAGTAAAGTAACACTTCTAGTCTTGTATGTAGATGACATACTACTCATTGGGAATGATATTCCAATGCTCACTTCTGTGAAGGAGTCGCTTGGGAATCATTTAAAAATGAAAGACTTAGGAGAGGCGCAGCGCATCTTAGGTATCCGGATCTATAGGGATAGATCTATCTAGAAGGATACTAACATTAAGTCAAGAAACATATATTGATAAAAATCTTGATCGGTTCAACATAAAAGACTCTAAGAGAGGCTTTATTCCTATGGGTAGTGGGATCACTTTGAGCAAGTGAGAGTGCCCCACCAAACCCGGGGATATTGAACGCATGAAATTGATCCCTTACGCATCCGTTGTTGGATCAATCATGTATACTATGATGTGAACTCGTCTCGATATTGCATATGCTTTGAGCATGACAAGTCATTACCAAGCCAATCCAGGTGAGAGTCACCGGATACCGTAAAGAACATTCTTAAGTACTTGAGAAGGACCAAGGATGCGTTCTTAGTGTTTGGAGGTGAGACTGAGTTACGTGTAAAGGGTTACACGGACGCTAGTTTCTAGACAGATAGGGATGATTTGAAATCCTAATCCGGCTATGTTTATATGATGAATGGAGGAGTTGTTAGCTGGAAGCGTTTCAAGCAAAGCGTTACAGCGTATTCTACAACAGAAGCAAAATACCTTGCAGCGTCTGAAGCTGCAAAGAAAGCTGTGTGGATTCGGCAATTTTTGGAAGGACTAGATGTAGTCCCTACTGCCAAAAATCCTATCACGATTTATTGTGATAACAGTGAGGCTATCTTTCAAGCAAAAGAGCCCAAGTCTAGTAATAAGTCTAGACATGTACTTAGGAAATATCATGTAATTAAAGATTACGTGGATAGAAAGAAAATTGACATTTGTAAGGTTGGGACAAATGATAACATTGCTGATCCTTTAACCAAGCCTTTATCAAAGGCTAAGCATGATGGTCATGTCGTCACAATGGGATTGAGACGAGTACCAAAATTCCTTTAGATTATGTAATATTTAATAATTGAATGTTGTATTAATTATTTCATATATGATAATTGCATTCATTGTTCGAGTTTTATTATAAACTCTTTTATTTAGTTTGACTAAATTTAATACTTTGTTTATCCGAATAGATTGTAAGACAATGTTGGACCCTATTCAAGTGAATATGACGAACTTAGTATTTTGTGCCTAGTCACTTAGTCACTCAATGAGGTGACGTCTCGAAATGACTAGATTGTAAGTCGATCGATGGTTGGTTCAGCACCATGGGGTCATGGAGATGACTGGTCGATTACATAGACAGACTTTATGACACTCTGTCGGACAGTGACCTTTGTAGAGACCCTTAAATCAATTAATTGATGCCTGGTCGTGGCAGGGTCTTCTATCTTATTCCTATGAGTTGATTCTTTTGACTGACGACCGTTTATCTGAGTCGGTGCAGTTTCCGATTGGCTTGGGTTGGTGTTCTAGGTCGTGCCGTGAAAGGAAGCCGATGGACATCTTCTGGGTCATGGTGATCTGCATCATATAGAGTAGAAGGAATTGTCCACCCCTGTTGGGTACAAACATCTTCAGGCCACTTGAGGAGTAGTTACTGTAAATGCGTGGCCACGCTCGGAAAAGGATATATGGTATATTTTCTGGTCAGACAGTTACTCTCGATATCGAGAAAATTACTCTAGATATACTCAATCGCAAGTGCGACCTGAAAGACACTTTGCGTTGAGTGGGAGATGTAATAAAGAGACAAGAGAATTGGTGACGCACACTTGTGTCAGACACGTAGGATATTGTTGGAGTAGGTGTCCTCCACAATAGTGCGCCATATAAAATCTCATTAATGAATATAATTGGGATATTAATTGACTATATATATATGTGTGTTTGTGTGTGTGTGTGTGTGTGTGTGTGTGTGTGTGTGTGTGTGTGTGTGTGATTAGTCAGTTGATTAACGTAAATCAATAACGGTTGGCTGACTAGAGTTTGACGTTATTGTCGTATGATGGCGGTGATCAACTGATCCCTTTCGGTCACACCTATAGGTTGAAACCCAAATAGTAGAACTAATTATTTGTATATGATACAGTTTATTAGCATATTAAATATATTTGATATATACATTTAGTTATGAGAGTTAATTGTTAGAAATTGAGTTTGGAACTCAAATTCAAATAAGTTTATTATTCAATTATACGATAATTAACTAATAAATTTATATCTTATTTTAATATGATTAAATAAGATCTAGTTTAGTAATTAATCGTTAATTTACTAAATTAGTTGACGTTTTATATATATATTGAGTTAGAGGTAATTAGTTAATTATATTTACAAGAAGTTGTAAAATAAATTAACTAAGAATTGTGGGACCCATTATATAATTATATAATGGTAAAATATCACTTAAAAGTTAGGGTTAATTAATGATAATAATCCATCCTATGCATACCCTTCTCATATTATTCCGTCCTATACTTTAACTGAGAAAAATCTCATTTTCTCCCTCATTTTTCTTTTACTGAACTCTTGGAAGGGATACCGCTTGTCCCGGTTCCCCTCACCTAAATATACTTGCCTCCTTTTTTCTTTTACTCAAAATCCAGTTATTACTCTCTTCTCTCCCTTAAACAAAACCCTTAAACCAAACCCCTAAATTTTATTCCTTTCAATTTCATTTACTCTCTTCATTTTGTCAGTTGTTGAATGATCATCAACTATTGAAGTTCCAGGTGCCATGGCAAATGTGAGTTTCTCTTTCTTTTTTATTTTCAATTTTGTTTCCCTTTCATTTGAGTAGCATGTTTTTAATTTGATTTTGTTCCTCTTTCATCACCATTAATTAATGATCGTCTTCTATATTCGAGTTAATAATTTTTGATAATTATTTAGGTTGATCCTTTCAGTTCAGTCAGTTTGAAATTATTGTATGGTGGTTCATTTGCTAGAAATGAATCTGGTATGGTGTATACGAGTAGAGTCAGTAGGACTGCAGCTATTGATGTTGATGAGTTTTGTTGGTTTACTATTGTTGAAGAGGCAGAGAAGTGTGGGGTTTTTAAGAGGAATGTTGATGCTATCTTTTTTATGAAACCTGAAGTTGGATTAGAGAGAGTTGTTGATGATAAAGGTGCTGAGACTATGTGTAAATTGGGTATGAGTGATAGGGTTATTGAATGCTATCTGGTTTCTACTGCTGATGTACCTCGCCTAATGCATTTAATTGATGGTGGTGTGAGAGAAGGTAATGCAGCAAGCTTTTTAAAGTGTTCAAAGAAGTTGACCCCAAGGAGAAAAGTCCAGATACACAAATATTTCTCTCAAAAGCAGGGACCACCTAAAAAAACCAAAAAGACATCCTTACCTCTCACACTGTTATTAAAGAGCCATTTTCAGAAACCCTAAAAGAAACACCATCCAAAATCACACAAGAGAGCCAAGCATCTACTGTTGTTCAAAGAAAGTCACCCAGATTTTCCCCAAAAAACCTTAATCTTGATATTCCAAAAACTACCTATGATTTCAATGATGTTACAATAAATGATGCTTTTAGAGCATACGAGGATGAGGCAGATTTAGCTTGTCTTAATGTTGATGTTGGGTTAGATTCATAAGAGGGTGGTGACTCAGATGACCCTGGTTATGAACCTGGTTGTGGAAGTGATGAGGATGAGTTGAGTGATGAGGAGGTAAGTGATGTGGAAGTAGTTACTGAAGAGGAGTTTATTCAAAATGAGGTAGAAGAGAATTTGTTTGAGAAAGATATTCAGACTGATGATAACTCAGATGATGAGGAACTACTAGAAGCTAAGGATACAGTAAAAGAGTGGAATGCTAAGGCTCTAAAAGTAGTAAAACAACTACAATTAGAAGCTATATCAACCCTTTTACCAGGCCAAGAGGAAGCTGTCAATAGAGCTGAGAGTAGTGGAGTAAATGATGGTGGTGGAAGTGATTATGACAAGAGTGGTGATGAAGAAGACACTCTAGGGGAAAGTGATGATGATCCTGTACCAGGTAAGAGGATAAAGTCTTCAATAATTGTTGTTAGTGAACACTCTGACTTTGCTAAATTAAAATGGAGTGTAGGGATTAGATTTCCTACAAGAGAGTTTTTTAGGGAATTTGTTACTAGATATGCAGTAGAACAAGGTAGAAATTTTTCATTTGTGGTGAGTGATAAGTCAAGGGGTAGAAGACTTGGTGTAAGGTGTAAGGAGGGTTGTCCATTTAGATTGTATGGTAGCTGGGATAATAAGCTATGATGTTTCTTGGTTAAGTCTGTCAACAATACTCACACCTGTCAGAAGACCATGGAGAGTAACAGACAAATGAAATCAACCTGGTTAGCAAAACAACTTCTTGAGGTTTTTACGGCAACACCACATTGGCCAGCTAGTGACATTATAGAGACTGTAAGGAGAGCTTGCAAGATAATGATCAAGAAAGGTTGCTTATAAAGTGAAGTATTATGCACATAAGTTGTTGCATGGTTCTATGAAAGACCATTATTCAAAGGTTGGCAGTTATTTGGCAGTTCTAAAGCAATAGTATCTTGATATTACTTTTAACTTGTGTACTAAGCCTTATAGGTTAGGGTCTGATGTTGAATTCCAGAAGCTGTTCATTTGCTTTCACTCCCTGAAGCAGGGATGGTTGGAAGGGTGCAGAAAAGTTGTTTGTGTGGATGCCTGCTTTTTGAAGACCTTCTTGGGGGGCCAATTAATAAGTGTTATTGGTAGGGATGGAAATGAAAAAATGTACCCATTGGCATGGGCTGTTGTAAAGGGTGAAAACAATGAGAGCTACCAATGGTTTTTTCAGCAACTCAAGGCAGCTTTAGGTGAGGAAACTGGTGAGGGGTGGACAATAATTTCTGATGAGCATCAGGTACTTTTTTAATTCTATGAAGCTATTTACTTAGTCAGTAATAGTGATGGTTGTAAAATAAATTCTTGTCAATTAATAAGTGTTTTCTTATTGGTTCAGAGCATTATCAGTATGGTGGGACAAGAGTTCCCAAGGGCTGAGCATAGGAGATATGTAAGACACATTTTCGCAAACTGGCATAAGTCTTACAAAGGTGAGGAAATAAAGATGATGTTCTGGAATTGTGCAAAGTATTACAATCAAGCTGATTTTAATGAAGCCCTGGGGGCTATGAAGGAGGTAGACCCTAGGGCAGCTGATGCTTTCGTGAGGTGCAACCCTAGCCTTTTTTGTAGGGCTTTCATCAGTACATCAACTACAAATAACGTGATAGTGAGTAATATGGCTGAAACATTGAACACTTATATCATAAATGCAAGGACCAAGCATCTAATATACATGTTAGAGGATATAAGGACCATGTTGATACAAAGACTAGTAACAAAGAAGAGTGAAATGGAGGCAGTGGGAGGAGTTATCTGTCCCAAAGTTCAAGATATGTTAGAAAAGGAGAAGCAAAAGGTTGCTTATTGTACTCCATTGCCCTCAAGTCCAACTCTCTATCAGGTTAAGGATGGGACTGATGAGCTAAAGGTTGACCTGGCTGCTAGGACATGCACATGTAGGAAGTGGGATGTGATAGGAGTGCCTTGTTGCCATGTTGTAGAAGCTATATTTGACATTCATGTCGTGGCAGAGGACTTTGTGCATGTAATGTACAGGAAGGATACTTACCTTAAAGCATACAAGTACTCCATTGTGCCTTGTCCAGGGGAAAGACATTGGCCTAAAGTTGAAGCCCCATTGATTCCCCCACCCATTAAGGTTGGTCCTGGTAGGCCGAGGAAAAAAAGAAGAAGAGATCCACATGAAGACCCAAAGAGAAGTGGAAAGTTAACAAAAACATGAGCTTGAAATGACATGTTCTATATGCAAATCCAAAGAGCATAACAAAAGAACATGTCCTCAAAAGGAGACCTTAGTACTTGAACCACAACCAAACACTAAGAGAGGTAGGGGCATGCCAAGAAAGGTCAATACATCTAAATCCAATAGAGTAGTAGGCTCTACAAGCTCCCAAGCAAACAATGAGGTTACTGCACAACCTACAAGGGTAGGGAGGGGTGGCAGAGTAATCAAATATGCAGCAAGAGGAGGTGGTGTCAGGGGAAGAGGCAGAGTTTTTGAAAGAGTAAGAGGAAGGCAAAGGGTAAGGATTTCTCCATTTCTTTATTCAATGACAGTAATACATGACAAAATTATTGTATGGTGTCAGAGGTTATTCATTCATTTCTAATGCAATGGTTTGCATTTGCAGGCACCTCTAGGAATTGGAGTTCTATTTGATGGGCATGGGAATGTATTCACCAACAACCCCAACAATTTAAGTGGACCTAGGATCATTGAACATCCTGCTACCCAGTCCAACTCTCCGCCAAGCACTCAAGTATCATCCAACTAGATTTAAAGGGATGACGTATCTTATTGCTGCAACCATTTTGATTAGTGTTGTTGTTGCTGCCATTTGATTAATTATAAGGATATGTTTGTCAGTATTAGAACAATGAGGATATGTATGTCATTGATAAATATGTAAAGATATGTATGTCAGTACTAGAAAAATTTAATCATATGTAAGGCATATTTTGGGAACAATCTCTTATTATAATGAAACCATGAATTACAACATCCAAAAATTTGCAATTACAAACACTTCCTTATGTTTCCGGATTTCAATCATACAGTATTCTTAAACATCCAACACATTGCAAAAAATACCCAAGAAAGGGTTAATACAATCATCCCAATTATTTCACATCTACAATGTGAACTAATTTCTACTTTCAACTGCATCACCTTGATCGGTTATGTCGCGGTCCCGATACAAAAATAATTACCCACACTTAGGCTAACAACATAAGGAATGTAATTAGGGAAGTAGGGTGTCGATCCTCAGGGAGTACGTGTTAACTATGAATTGCTATGGAGTGATTTTCATTTAAGTTCGAGTCATTTGAGGTGGGTGTCTAAACTACTAACCTAAAATAAAACGACATGTAAATGACAATATGTAAATGACAATATGTAAATGACGAATATGTAAATGACAATATGTAAAACTCAAAACAGACGACTTACCCGATCGGGTTGTCACGTATCCGATCGGGGAAGTATACTGATCCAAGTGACGGTATTTAAAATCTAACTAAAGCGATATTTAAATGACAATACTGAAAGGCTATCTAACTAGACTAATAAACTAGCTAATAACAATAATGTAAACTATCTAAGAATAATAATAAAATGACGATAAAGTAAACTAACTAAACAACAATAAAATAAACTATCTAAAACGGTAAAATAAACTATCTAATCAAATTGATATAGTGAAAGAGAAATACATGTAAAACGATTTAAAAGTTTCAATGATACCAACATTAGAATTATTATGATTGTCTAAGCCTTGTAGCGGTATATTCCTCTCGGATTCGTACCGACCTTTTAGTGGGTCCTAACGTCCTCTCAGCATGGTTAGGTCACTAAACCCCTATTGGTAGTCCTAATTCTCATCCCAACTCTCGTTACAAAGACGGAAATTGACTAATACAAACGATTGTTTATGGCCACTAAACAAAGTTATCGAATTTGGCATGACCAAAGGAAGAAACAACTAGATGGTTCAATTGGTATCTATTCCTCTTTTAATTCATTTTAACTAGTAAATCATTTGAATATTACAACTCTATTTATTTTATTTACACAATGATAATTCTACAATATTATATCTATTTTATGTGATCATGTGATTAAGTAAATTAATAAGAAAAAGATGTATGAAATTAAACTATGAAATGTAAATACTAAAGTGATTAAGGTGATTATACTAGTAATGATTCTAATGACAATTTTTAGGATTATATGATTAGGCAAAATAAAAGATGGCATAATAGACAATATTTTAGTTTCAACTAGGTTGCTTTTACATTGATTTTCTAACAACAATAATATGAGAATAATACTAATGAGATTATAATTCATGATGATTAAAATTGCATAAGTAAATCAAGGATAGAGGATTACCGAAATTGGAATGCAAATTATGTAGGAAATAAAGTAAAGAATAATTATCCAACCCAACAACAAAAGCTTATAAAAACAGTAGAGAAACACTAAGAAATTGCATAAACTATGATCTAAAACTTATATGAAAGGAAGAAATAAATTATTAGATTATTGTATTCTAAATTGTGTATGAAAGTATGTAAGTTGATGATTAGTATGCCAATTGTGTGTGATGATCATTGGCTTTTATAGGGCTGCATGGCTGCTGATCTCTCGTCCAAATTCATACCCTAGTCAAAGCATTTAATCACTCATTTAAGCTCGGTAGAAGAAGAGCCAAGTAACGTTCATCTGCAAACATACCCGATCGGGTAAGTGGAAATCCGATCGGGTATGTGTGCAAGATGAATTTTCCCGTCTTTTCCAATTTCGTCTCTTGGGCACGGAATCCTATGCCTTGCTCTTGGTCAATGCAATACGTAATTGGGCTTGGGCTAGTCTTCCTTTGACTTGGGTTGATGTTTCCCTTTGAAGTTCAAAGTCAATGTCCAAATTGAGTCCATTCGAGGAAGGATGTAGCGGAATCATAGTCAAATCGTGAAATGGCTATCATCGGTTCCTTGAAAACTTGTATTCTAGTGCCTTTGCTCCATAAAGTAGGAAAATATAGCAAAACCGCTTTATTTCCTATAAAACGAGTCAAAACACGCAAAACAACTAGAATAGCAATATTAGCTCGTTAATCACTTAACAAAGTACATAAATCGTATAGAAATCGAGCTAAAACGGGGGATAAATTAGTACAAAATATCACTTATCAAACTCCCCCAAGCTAAACCCTTGCTTGTCCTCAAGCAAACATAACAATCATAACCAGGACAAGGGTAGCTAACAATGATCAATCTATCATACAAATCTCAAAAAGTAAGCTTCTACAAGTAGATGTATGAAAAACCCGTAACAACAAGAGCGAAGGAAAATGCGAATCATGGTTGAGATTTACATAACGGCGCAGCATAGAAAATATTCTTTGGACCTTTTCAGCTCTTGCATGATCTTTTGACAATGGACTCTTACGGTACACTCTTCACTCAAATTTTTGTAAAATAGGAAATATTGGTTTAAATTTGAAGTGACACTCTCCTATCTACAACTTATAAGAATGTGCCCGTAGTCTAGTATGGTAGACAATCCAAAATCATTAAGTAAAACTAATCATGATCAAAATATAATGTAAGAAGCATTAAGAAAGTAAAGAAGAGGTTTGGGAAATTTGGGTAAGAAAGTGGACAAACGATTTTGGTCATGTGGAGCTTAAAGTCAAGCTAGCAATAACCAAATTTGTAGTGGATACTCAATCCAAATCATACCAATTCCCATCAACAATAGTCAAAGCCAAAAGCAGCATATTGGCTTATTAAACATGAAAAATCAAGTTACGACTTCCCATAATTTTTCTTTCTTTTCCTTTCATGGAAGCGTTTTTTCCTCTTTTTCTTTTCTTTTGAGCTTTCAATTTTTCTTTCATTTTTCATTTCTTTTCAAAGCTCTTTTTTTTTCTTTTTTTCCTTTTTCTTTGAGAAACCCGGGAATCAGCAATCCTGAGACAATAAGTTCACACCAAATGGTGGCATTATTAGAACATCGCAAAAGCATAGAACTCCCCTACACATATAGTTGGTTACTAGCTCAACAAGGGTAGGTAATATTATAATGTAGCTAGGAAGAAGGGTGTTTTTGCGAAATGTGAACAAGAGATTGAATGGCTTCAAAATGTAGATCATGATAGTAATACTTATAGAAAATGGAATAAAAACCATACTTATGCGTTTTGATGTAACACAGACTATAAGGAGAAACTACTAACTCCTAAACTGGGATCGGGTTCAGATGTACCGACCACTGGAGGCTCTACCTTACAATATGAGTAGCTTGCCAAAGTCAAGATCAAGCTTAATTAAGTCCAAATGCAATTTTCTACCTACTATGTACAAGACATCCCCATGAATGCATAATTCCTCATAACATAATGAAACATCAGCTTATAAAAACTATAATTGAGAAATGTAAGATGGAAATGATCTTTTCTTTTTGTGTTTTCTTGATTTTTCCGATTTTTTTACTTTTTTTTTCATAAAAACTAAAAATGAACTAAGAAAATTAAAAGAAAATAAACTAAAAAAGTAAAAATCTAAATGCAATCCTAAATGCAAATCCTCCCCCAAGCTAAAACTTCACATTGTCCTCAATGTGCATGCAATTATAACAGAAACAAACCGAGCAACGGTTGGTAGCACTTAGAACAGAGAAACAAGATGAGATTCTAATGGGAAAAGGGGCTAAAAAAGAAAAACTAAAAATGCTAAAAATAAAGTAAAAGAAAGAGAAATCTTACAAAATGTCTAGCCTCCCCCAAGCTAGTATAAACAAGGGGATCTCATCATCTCATCACAAAGGCCATCAGCTACGGCCTCTCCTCTCGGAAGGAGGTGGCTCGGATGCGGATCCAGAAGCATCTGTATAGTAGGTATCATCTGCAGAATAATAACTACCAGAAGAAGCAATGATCCCGGTTGGGTTGCTGGCTCCTAAGGACTGGTACTCTCCTACTTGGTGATCACGAAAATCACCTCTATACCCTCAAAAACTCTCAACGCCATAGTCGGTTCCACAGTAATCAGGTCCGGTCTGCTGCACACCTGCATCATAAGCAGCACCATACCCCCCTTCGGGCCAAGTATAAAAAGACGGGTGGGGGCCCTCAGGTCTAATCACACCTTGCCTAGAAAAGTGGTCATAGATGGGGTGCAAAGCAAGCTGCTGGTCAGACTGAATTCTATTAACGGACAAGGTTAAGGCTTCAAACATGGCGGTCACATCGCCCGTAGCATGGGTCGATTGAGAGGATGATCCTACCTCAGGGCGGCGGGATCTAAATTGAACAGGGGGGTCATTGGGGGTAATATCCCCAACAGGAAGGAAGTAAGTGGGTCGGGGTAAGATAGCCTCACCCTCTTGAAGTTGAGAACGCTGCCTAAGAAATGGAATTTGGTCGCTCTCGGCGGTCAACTTGACCGAATCACGGCCAGCTATCCTCCAAATCATATGGGGGTGAGAGACACGAAACCAGTTAAGCTGAACAAAGTAATCATAATCCAACCCATTTCCCATCTCGGTGGGAGGTGTAGTCAATGCCCGGAGGTCAGTGGTGGCTTGGTTAAAACCACAAACTCGCATAGCAAGGTGAGTGATAAGACCTCCATAGACAATGGCAGTGTTCTTAGGATTAATAGCTTTAGTTAACTGAACAGCAAAATAGTACGGAATACTAATAGACCATGGTTCTTCACCATTCACATTCAAAAATCCTCCTAAAATTTCTAACTCCACTCGTCTCACCAAATGAGGTTCAGCACGACCCAAGAAGGTCCATCCCATGAATCTTTGCCAGATTCTAATGGCGGGATGATGGATATGTTGGTGTGGGACATGGTCCCAACGAGAGACAGGGTAAGTCGAAATAGTGTTCCAAACCAGGCTAACATCAAAGCCTTCTGGAGGTGAGGTAACAGTGTCCTCAGAAGTGAGACCAAATTGTCTAGCAAAGATCTCTAAGTTCATACTATAATCATCATTAAACAAGCGAAACCGAACTTGAGGCATGGTGTTTCTATTTCTAGACCTATGTAACTCAAAAGAGCTCAAGAATTCAAGGGTTAATTGAGGGTAGGTCTTATAACTAAAGTTCATGCTAGCATTCATACCTAAACACCTAAATAACACTTTAACATGCTCATAAAGCTTCATATGTCTTAAAGAAGAAACATCGAGGAACTTGGTAGCCCTCATTCCTTTGCTTTTAAGAATACACCAATTTTGCCATTGCTTATGTGAACTAAATTCTACATCCGGAAAGTCAGGATCATGCCTAGCATCTCCTTGATTTTCGGGTTGATCATTTGCTTCAAGCCTTTCTATGTCTTCTTCTTGGGCTCTACTACTTTCTCCTTGATTGGAGGTTCTTGCCCTCTTTGATCTCCTTATTGTAGGTGCCATTTTCTACAAATAACTAGTATTAAAACACTTCATTTATAAACACAAATTGGATAGCATAAGTGTTAGAATACTAAGCTTTAAGCACAAATTCAAGCATAGCTACCTTAGTGAAACATTATCATGCTATCGTTGAGCACAAATGGATGTTCTTAAGCATAAAAATATGTCACTAAGATGAGCAACATACACTTGAATCATGAGTTTGACCACTACCTAAAGGGTACTAATGCTAAATTAACAAAATAAGATCATAAGTTCATAGTATAAAGCATGAATTCAAGCATCATACTACCACTTAAGCATAAGTTCTTAGCATATAGTAAAGATGAGTATCCTAATTGGCATATGAGCATTCAAATCATAGTAAGCATACTAATTAATCACTAACATTCACTCTATATCATGTAAGAAGCATTAGAAATCCAATTTAAATAAGTTTTTCAATCAAAATCAAGAACCCCCAAATTTGGGTTAGGGTTTGTTCATGTTGGATTTCTGAAAAATATAGAGAGATTGAAGTAACTAAAGTAGAATTAACTTACTTGATGATGCTTAGAAGTTGCCTTTGATGAACTATAATAACAAATTTTGTAAGAAAAGACTAAGAAATGAAGATTTTGAGAGAATTTGAGCTTTGAAATTGAAGAACACGGGTATATGGCAGCAAGTAAAGGGTAATGTGTTGGCTTTATAGAAGAAATTAGAGCAAAATACGAAGCAGCCAACTTACCCGATCGGGGTATACACGGATCCGATCGGGGAAGTGTGTTGGTCCGGTTTTTGATTCTTTTTTCTTTGCTACTTGCCCTTACCTTTTGGCTACGTCCTTGAACATACTTACTAACCTTAGTAATCTTGGCAACTTGGGCCAAGGATAGCTCCTTCTTGTCTCAATAAGTCCTCCAATTCCAAGTACGAAAAACTATCAACTAAACATGCATTTCTAAATGTAAATAATAAGTAAAACGATAATTGTTTCTAACTATTACAACACAAAATCCAAAAAGATAGTCCAAATAAAGTAGTCCAAATCAAAATAATTGTCTAATTAGTGAAATAAAGAATGCATAAATAAAAAGTAAAGAGAAAGACGGGTTGCCTCCGGACAAGCGCATTTTTAAGTCATGCTAGACTTTGTGTTTTTATCCCTCCTTAAGACTTATGAAGGAATTTGAGCTCCTTGTAGCTGGATTCGTCCTTGAATTTTTCTCATTTACCTTTTGCCAACACCCATGGCAATCTCATTCTAAACATGCTTCTGAAGCTTTGAAAGCTTCGAGGTCGCCATCTCCAACACTCAATACATTCCCCTTTTTATCAAAGGTGGCACTTGATCCATCTATTTCAAACATGATCTTTTCTCCTTTCACATCTATAAAAGCTCCAACCGTATTCAGGAAGGGTCTTCCTAATATAATATACTCGTCTCTTTCTTTCTTTGAATATATGACATAAAAATCAACAGGAATGAGGAAGTATCCAATCCGTATGGGGACATCTTCCACAAGTCCTGCGGGAGTATGCATAGATCCATCGGCTAGTTGAAGGCTAGTATTAGTGATCATCATTTGTATTGGACAATGGTCATGATAGAAGGAAAAAGGCATGACGCTAATAGCGGCTTCTAAATCACACAATGCACCTTTGACCTTATGAAAACACATTGTGAAAGAAATGTTAAAACAACCTGGGTCTTTAAGTTTGGAAGGAATGATAATCTTCTCTTCTTTAAGGGTAGGTTCCTTGCGAGAGTCTTTGGTTGCTTCTTTTTGCCTAGATGTTTTGCCAATCCGTGCCTCCAACCTCGAGAAAGCTTCATCATTTGCTTTTGTCTTTTGAACAACTCTTTCTTCTAATCTTCCTTGAGCTTTTATCAATGTCATGATCAAAGCTTCGAGACGGGATGTCTCCTCATGTTTAGGGACTTTGGTTGGTTTGGCTAGTGTTGGATTGTTGCAAAGTGCATGGGGTAACCTAAAGATAGGCTCCTTACTCTTTCCATTCCCAAGAGGATGATCACAAGGTTGGTCACTAATCATGTCAATTGTGACAATCGATGGTTCTTCATTCCCTTGGGTGATTTGACTAGAACTCGATGGGGTCAACTCCTCTACTCTCTTGTGGAGAGATAAAATGGTTGATTTGAGTGATTTTAAGCTAGAAAAGAAGTATGAGTACATATTATGTTGGGCTTGGATTACTTCCCTTAACTTAACATCTACTTTTGCTATCCATGATCATTTTGAAAGGATGAGTGTGGCATAGTTGGAGGTGTATTAGTGTGTTGAGTTTGGCGAATTTGTGGGTGAAAAAGGTTAAAGGGTGTGAGTTTGTTCCCACATCATTGAGGAACATGCCCTATCCCACCACAAAGTTCACATGGTGTTGTAAGTGAGGTAAATGGATTGAAAACTTTTGGGCGATATAAAGTGCATTTTGGGGTGGTTTCGTTTGGTTGAACGGGACAGGCTAAGGAAATGGTAGTGTCAACATCATTTGAAGTTTCCACTCGACTTTTCTTTCGCTCTCCCCCATTAGTTTGTGAACCGTCCCCCCTTTCTTTTTGTGAATTAGTTGATAGGTTTGACAAAGTGGTTTTAAACCTACGGTGAAAAGCGATGACAATCTCTTCCCACTCCATTGGCCTTGTGGCTTCCTTTAAACGACGGGTGAACCACCATTTAGCTTCTCCCTTTAGTGATAAAGGAAAAAGAGTTTCTCTAATCTCGTTTTGGGTGATTCCCTCCCTCACAAAGGTTTGACACAATTCACAAAAGGTTTGGATATGGTGTGACGGGTTTTCATTTGGTTTACCACTAAATTGGTTACCCTCGATGAGAGCAATCAAAGTCATATGGACCCTTAGGATCCCACTAGCGAGCTCAAAAATCCGGTACCTTGGATCTTCCCTTGTTAGTACCATTTTTGTCAACCTATAAGAAAAAATACAAAAATGAAAGTTAGTAACGATTTAGGTACGGTTGCACCTAAAAATGGTAGAATTTTTAAACAAAAACCAACAATACATAGATAAACAAAACCGTGCTCCCCGGCAACGGCGCTAAAATTTGATCGGTTATGTCGCGGTCCCGATACAAAAATAATTACCCACACTTAGGCTAACAACATAAGGAATGTAATTAGGGAAGTAGGGTGTCGATCCTCAAGGAGTACGTGTTAACTATGAATTGCTATGGAGTGATTTTCATTTAAGTTCGAGTCATTTGAGGTGGTTGTCTAAACTACTAACATAAAATAAAACGACAAGTATGTAAATGACAATATGTAAATGACGAATATGTAAATGACAATATGTAAAACTCAAAACAGACGACTTACCCGATCGGGTTGTCACGTATCCGATCGGGGAAGTATACTGATCCAAGTGACGGTATTTAAAATCTAACTAAAGCGATATTTAAATGACAATATTGAAAGGCTATCTAACTAGACTAATAAACTAGCTAATAACAATAATGTAAACTATCTAAGAATAATAATAAAATGACGATAAAGTAAACTAACTAAACAACAATAAAATAAAATATCTAAAACGGTAAAATAAACTATCTAATCAAATTGATATAGTGAAAGAGAAATACATGTAAAACGATTTAAAAGTTTCATTGATACCAACATTAGAATTACTATGATTGTCTAAGCCTTGTAGCGGTATATTCCTCTCGGATTCGTACCGACCTTTTAGTGGGTCCTAACATCCTCTCGGCATGGTTAGGTCAATAAACCCCTATTGGTAGTCCTAATTCCCATCCCAACTCTCATTACAAAGACGGAAATTGACTAATACAAACGATTGTTCATTGCCACTAAACAAAGTTATAGAATTTGGCATGACCAAAGGAAGAAACAACTAGATGGTTCAATTGGTATCTATTCCTCTTTTAATTCATTTTAACTAGTAAATCATTTGAATATTACAACTCTGTTTATTTTATTTACACAGTGATAATTCTACAATATTATATCTATTTTATGTGATCATGTGATTAAGTAAATTAATAAGAAAAAGATGTATGAAATTAAACTATGAAATGTAAATACTAAAGTGATTAAGGTGATTATACTAGTAATGATTCTAATGACAATTTTTAGGATTAAATGATTAGGCAAAATAAAAGATGGCATAATAGACAATATTTTAGTTTCAACTAGGTTGCTTTTACATTGATTTTCTAACAACAATAATATGAGAATAATACTAATGAGATTATAATTCATGATGATTAAAATTGCATAAGTAAATCAAGGATAGAGAATTACCGAAATTGGAATGCAAATTATGTAGGAAATAAAGTAAAGAATAATTATCCAACCCAACAACAAAAGCTTATAAAAACAGTAGAGAAACACTAAGAAATTGCATAAACTATGATCTAAAACTTATATGAAAGGAAGAAATAAACTATTAGATTATTGTATTCTAAATTGTGTATGAAAGTATGTAAGTTGATGATAAGTATGCCAATTGTGTGTGATGATCATTGGCTTTTATAGGGCTGCATGGCTGCTGATCTCTCGTCCAAATTCATACCCTAGTCAAAGCATTTAATCACTCATTTAAGCTCGGTAGAAGAAGAGCCAAGTAACGTTCATCTGCAAACATACCCGATCGGGTAAGTGGAAATCCGATCGGGTATGTGTGCAAGATGAATTTTCCCGTCTTTTCCAATTTCGTCTCTTGGGCATGGAATCCTATGCCTTGGTCTTGGTCAATGCAATACGTAATTGGGCTTGGGCTAGTCTTCCTTTGACTTGGGTTGATGTTTCCCTTTGAAGTTCAAAGTCAATGTCCAAATTGAGTCCATTCGAGGAAGGATGTAGCGGAATCATAGTCAAATCGTGAAATGGCTATCATCGGTTCCTTGAAAACTCGTACTCTAGTGCCTTTGCTCCATAAAGTAGGAAAATATAGCAAAACCGCTTCATTTCCTATAAAACGAGTCAAAACACGCAAAACAACTAGAATAGCAATATTAGCTCGTTAATCACTTAACAAAGTGCATAAATCGTATAGAAATCGAGCTAAAACGGGGGATAAATTAGTACAAAATATCACTTATCACACCTCTTTCTTCAATTTCTCATTCTTCATCTTCAATTTGCTCATCTTCAGTTCTAAAGCCGTCTTCTCAAGAACCTTCATTTCTAACAAATTATTCGGATGCACAATATCTTAATTCATTTATGCCTCGAACTCAAAAAAACCGCATCCATTGTGCTACAAATTAAAACAAATTACCAATCAATTAAAACCCTAGCAAATTCGGAAATTAATCAATCAAATTCGAAAAGTAATTAATCATAATAGCCACATCCACATAATCAATCATATTAGCTTACAGGCCATAAAGGACAACCATAAAATTTCCTACCAACATGTTCTCCCTTCTTCACCGTCCTCAAAACCGTAGCAACATTGTGGTTGCATAATACAAAGTTCGTGGCAGTAGATCTCCGTGAATTTGATGAAGAGCTTGCACTCCTCATTGTTGAATTATTATAATATAAGTTTGAAGATGTAAAAAATGAATGAAGAAAAATAATATAAAGGATGAAGATGGAAGAAAGAGAAAAAGAAGAGAATGAATGGAAGAAGAAAAGTAAGCTACAAGAAGAAGAAGAAGAACTACTGAAAAGGTGACCTGTTAGCTTACCGATGCTAACAGGTAAAAAATGAGCATAGTTCAGTAAAAGAAAAATGAGGGAGAAAATGAGATTTTTCTCAGTTAAAGTATAGGACGGAATAATATGAGAAGGGTATGCATAGGATGGATTATTGTCATTAATTAACCCTAAAAGTCAAGTACAAATTATTTATTTATTTGTGTTATATGATCTAATTAACACTTAATTATACAAGATAATTAAGCATATGATCAATAAGTATTTGTGGGACAAATATCAAAAATAAAAATGGACCATATGTTACCATATGAGCCAGAAACTGAGTGTAGTGGGTAGTGATGATGGTTGTTCTTATACATGCTCACAAGTCACCAAGTGGAAGTGACATAACAAGTACAACATAATCATCACTAACACTACTACACACCACCACTTTGCATGACAATAAAATAAGAAGAAAAACACTCTCTTGGTGCTCAAGAGGGCCGGCCAAATTATACATAAATGGGACAATTGTTGTTTATTTTTCTTCTTAATTCATTCTTACTTATTTCTTCTATATCTCTCTAAAACTTCAATCTCTCACTAAACTCTCAACATACTAATATTTACTAAGTATTACTAGTGTAGTAATATATTCTAATATTAGTAAAATTATATCTATCTTATTATATAGTTAATAATAAGTTTAGATTATTTGGTTTCATCTTGGTGCAACTAAGAGGAGGTCTTCTACTTTGTAGATTATTGAAGGATCATCCTTTATTATAGCTCAAGAACAATAAGAAGGATTTCTTATTGTGCCCATTTTATTTTCATCTCAATGTGAGGAAATTTCTTCTTTTATATAATGTTTTTATATTTGCATGCAAGTTACATATATCATTAAAAACTAAATTAATAAGTAGTTTATTAATTAATTATATGAGTCTAATTAGGGTCTACGGACTTTCACAAACGTCGTTGACCTTGCCTACAAGGTTTATGGTCCTCTTCTAGGTGGATACAATGCATACAAAAGTCAGGTTATAATACCTTGTAAATCGTCAATGCTATAGCCTTGTATCTTTTTAAAACCACTAACAAATCAGAAAGTCGGCTTTCAAATAGGCTAGCACTGACAATTACAGGATACCCCTCTTGGGAATCAAGAAAAACATACTTGGGATGAGAGGGGAGGGGCTTAAGTTATGTCTCTTCTAACATGGGGTGTTTCATTGCATTATCTAGATTGAATGTAATTGTCTCATCCTCCACTGTGAGTGTAAGTCTCCCATTCTTAACATCTATAACCGCCCCCGCAGTATGGAGGAATGGTCGTCCCAAGATGATAGGAATTTGGGTGTCCTTAGCCATATCTAAGACAACGAAGTCAACTGGAATATAAAACTACCCTACTCTAACTGGCACGTCTTCTAAAATCCCTAAAGGGTGTTTAATAGAGCGGTCAGCCATTTATAAGGTCATAGTTGTAACATTTAGTTGACCCATATTTAACTTTGGACATATAGAGAATGACATCACACTTACACTAGCCCCTAGTCACAAACGGCTTTATCAATATTTAAACGACCTATATTAAAAGGAATAGAAAAACTCCCCGGATCCTTTAGCTTAGATGGTGAACGGGATTGTAACACAGCGCTGCATTACTCAATAAATGCGACTGTCTCCACTTCATTAAAGAACCGCTTCCCTGTCAATATATCTTTCATGAACTCCGCATAAGCCGACACTTAAGTGATCAATTCAGTAAATGGTACACTCACTTGCAAATTCTTTACTACCTCCAAAAACCTCCCAAATTGATGATCTAACTTTGACTTATGTAGTTGTTAAGGAAAAGGGAGAGCAATTTTGATGGGCTCGGCTTCTTTCTTCTTTTTATCTAATTCGCCGTCTTCATAGTCTGGTCTTAAGGTTACTAGATCGCGTTTTTGATGTACTCTACCAAGTGAACCAAACACCGTAGCTTTTTCTTTCACAGAACAAGACACTCACTACAAAAAAGTATTTCATTAGCGACGGAATATTTGCGACGGACACGAATTCCGTAGCAAAAAAACCTTTGCGACGGATCCTGCGACGGAAATAGAATCTTGCGACGGATTTGCGACGGATATTCCGTAGCAGAGTTTCCAACCATGGCGCCTAGAAAATTAACATGGCGGGAACCTCTGCGACGGAAGTTCCGTCGCAATTTGTAATATTGCGACGGATTTTGCGACGGAAGTTCCGTCGCAAATTCAAATAATTGACTGAAATATCACAACTGGCAAAGCCAGGTGGCATTTCTTTCTGTGACGGAAATTCTCTTTCTGCGACGGAAAATCCGTCGCAAATAATATTTAATAATAAATCTTGCGACGGACTTGCGACGGAAATTCCGTCGCAAGGTTTTTTGATATAACCAACAGCGAAGTCTTTCCCCGTATATCATTATACATAAATCAATTAAAAATCCGTCAACTCTACCTAAGACCCCACCGGCGCCACCCTAACCCAAGACCACCGGAGCCACCACAAACACCACCGGAACCACCACCTACACCACCGGAGCCTTCAATTAGTACGCCCCTCTTTCTATCTCTCTCCCTCTTCTTAATTTGATTTTTCAGATCTACCACCCCCTCCCCTTGCCTGCCGCCGCCACCCCCTCCCTGCTGCCGCCACCCCCTCCCTGCCGCCGCCACCTCCCTCCCTGCCGCCGCCCCCACCCCCACCCCACTGCCACCCTCCCTCCTTTGAATTGTTGTAATTATTAATATAGATAATTATTATTACTCCCTCCGTCCCGGTCATTTGTCGTGCTTTACTTTTGTTACAATTAATAAGGAAATGTTGTTCATATATGATAGACTTAGTACCCGTTCAAGAATTACGCATTAGGTGTAATTCTTGAATAGTCCCCGTTTTGGGACTGTCTTTGAATCTTTAATGCCATTTAGGTGGTAAATACTAATCATTTTTTTAATTGTTATTTGACGATTAAGATTGGATGACAGTTCCTTTAATGTTCTCTGAATACATATGGAGAGTGACAAGTCATTCAACATTGTGTATTTGGAGAACTGTAGGGAATTGCTGCCGAATTTTCGTCTCATAACAATTAATTAAATGATTAGTATTTACTAATGGTATGAAAGATTCAAAGATGGGTTTAGGGTGGAGAGATAAGGACCCCATGAACTCGAATATTACTTTTTTTTTGCAGGTGGAAGATGTTGTTGTTGTTGTTGTTGTTGTTGTTGTTGTTGTTGTTGTTGGAGGTTGTTGGAGGTTGGAGGTTGGAGGTTGGAGGTTGGAGGTTGTTTGTTGTTTGTTGTTTGTTGTTTGTTGTTTGTTGTTTGTTGTTTGTTTGTGTAATAGGAGTTATTGTTACTATTATTAGTAGTTATTGTTGTTATTGTTGCTATTAGTAAACTTTTAGTTCTTGTTGTTATTGTTTTGAATATTTATTTAAGTCGATAATAATAATTATAAACGTGTATGTAGATTTGAAATGAAAAGAGTACAAAGGGCATGGATGTATGAAAGATTGGATTGTAATAAAAAATTAAGGCAGGAGTTTGTAATGGGCGTTAATGAATTCATTAATTATGTTAAGAATCAAGAAGATTACGGTAGATGTAAGGAAATTAGGTGCCCATGTGTAAAGTGTAGACATCGCAAATTTTTAGTCGAACAAGAAGTACGAAAACACCTAGGGCTTTGGGGCTTTTGTGATGACTATTATGATTGGGTGTGCCATGGTGAAAATTTTCCCGTTGAGGAGAGGTCTGACAATCCCTATAGGGATATGGTGGAGGATGCGTTGTGCGACAACATTAATGAAATTATAATGGAAAATGTTGACGCCGAAGTGGTTGATGAATCTCCAAATCCTAATGTACTAGCCTTTTTCAAAATGTTGGAACATGCCAATAAACCGGCGTATGAGGGGAGTCGTATCTCTCTGTTGCAGTCAGCTTCCCGGTTGGTAACTTTGAAATGTGAATACAATTTACCCCACAAATGTGTAGATGGTATCGCGTCATTTATAGGGGACATTATTCCTGAAAATCATGTTATGACGCGTAACTTCTATGAAACCAAAAATATTCTTAAAGCTCTTCAACTGCCTTATGAAAAGATAGATGCATGTGAAATAGGATGTATGTTGTTTTGGGATGATGATAGTCTTCTCGATAAGTGTAGAAAATGTGGTAGAGATCGATATAAAAAACAAAAGAATGCAAATGGCAAAAGGGTTGGGAAAAATATTTTAACTTATTTCCCAATAGGACCGCGTTTGCAACGAATTTATGCCACAAAACTAATTGCGGCAGAGATGCGGTGGCATCATGAAAATCCACGTGTCAGCGGGATAATGTCTCATCCAAGTGACGGCGAGGCTTGGAAACATTTTGATCGCATTCATCCTTCTTTTGCAGGTGAGCCTCGAAATGTTCGACTTGGTCTTTGTACTGATGGTTTCGCACCTTTCGGTCAATACGGAAAGTCGTACTCCTGCTGGCCGGTAATGCTAACTCCATACAATTTACCACCCTGGCTATGTATGAAAAGACAGTTTATGTTTCTATCATTACTTATACCCGGTCCGAACAGTCCCAAAAAATTTCTTGACGTTTATTTACAACCGTTAATTCGCGAGTTGAAGCAGTTGTGGGAGACAGGGTTGTACACATACGACGTCTGTAGAAAGCAGAACTTTGATCTTAGAGCCGTACTATTATGGACTATCAATGACTTTCCTGCTTACGGCATGTTATCGGGTTGGTCAACTGCTGGTGAACATGCGTGTCCATATTGTATGGAGAAGGAGACTAAGTCGTTTTGGCTTTATAAAAGTAAAAAAGGGAGTTGGTTTGATTGTCATAGACAGTTTTTACAACCTGATCATGTTTTCCGCAAAGATAAAGTTAATTTTCGAAAAGGACGAGTTGAGAAAGATTTTGCTGCTACGAGATTAACGGGTGAAGAAGTGTGGGATTGTGTGACGCATTTTCCCAAAGTTGTGGATGCAAGTAAAGCTGAATTGGACTCGTTAAAAGTTTCTCGAGTTGGGTGGTGGAAACAAAGCATTTTTTTGGGAACTTCCTTATTGGAGAACACTATTAATTCGTCATAACCTTGATGTAATGCATATCGAGAAAAACTTTTTCGAGCAACTGATTCACACGGTGATGAATGTGAAAAACAAGACAAAGTTTACCCCACAAGCACAAGAGGACATGTTGACCGTTTGTTCTAAACAGCGAAAAATGGATTCATTCATTTTGAATAAAGAACAAAAGAAGGGGTTGTGTGATTGGATATCCAATTTGAGATTTCCGGACGGTTATGCTTCAGATCTGAGTAGATGTGTTGATAAACACGAGTTGAAACTACATGGATTGAAAAGTCATGATTGTCACGTGTTTATGGAGCGTTTACTTCCAGTGGCTTTAAGGCACCTTCTCCCGAAGAATGAGTGGAATGTTATAACTGAGCTTAGCCAATTTTTCAGAGATTTGTGTACTTCATCGATACAAGTTGAAAAAATAACTACTCTCGAGAACAACATTGCCGAAATCATTTGCAAGTTAGAGAAGATATTTCCACCATCTTTTTTAACTCAATGGAGCATTTACCAATTCATTTGCCGTATGAACTGAAAATGGGTGGTCCAGTGCAATATAGGTGGATGTATCCTTTTGAGAGGTAATTAATTCCACAATTATCCAATTTTAACTTTAATTATTTCAGTCTATCTTATCCAAGTTTTTTATAGGTTCTTAAATCATTTGAAAAAAAAGATTGGAAATAAAGCGCGTGTTGAAGGTTCTATATGCAACGCGTATTTGCTTGAAGAAATTGCAAATTTCTGTTCCTTTTATTTTGAAGAGAACGTGGACACAAAAGCCAAGGATCTCGACGTACGCTCGAAAGAGCCTACGTATTCTACCTTACCCGAGATTTTTCAAGATCACGGGGGAATTTGTTCTGGAAAGTGTCGTGAAAGATTTTTAGAAGACAACGAATATGAGCGTGCACACTTATATGTTTTATCTAACTGTGATTTAGAAGAATTGAAGCATAACGAAGTGTAAGTAAAAAAATCGTTCTTTGAAACTTTAATTATTAATAATTAATTATAACAACATGCATGTAAAAACTATTACTTAATTCGACATTTTTTATAATGAATATATAGGATGTTTGAAAATTATATCAAAACAGAATATCCCCAATTTCTCACAGCCGAGGATATTTGGAACAAATTTGACACAAGATTTCCCCAATGGTTTAGAGGACAAGTAAGTACATACTACATACTAACACCAGATTACTCTTTTATTTCAATTTTTTTTAATACCTGAAGGTATTATAATATGTTAATAATTTAACAATGATAGGTAAACAACTTAAAAGATCCAGTTCTCATAGCCTTAGCACAAGATCCTTCGAAAAGGGTGCGAACATGGAAACGTTATTTCATTAACGGATACAAATTTCGCACTTTCAAAGATGGGTTAGATTTGGAAAAATCTACACTTAATAATGGAGTATGTGTAAGTTCGACTGAGGGAGCTGACTACTATGGAACACTCAACGAAGTTGTTGAATTGTCGTACACAGGCGAAAAAAGCACATATAATGTTAGTTTATTCAAATGTGATTGGATAGATAATTCTGAAAAAGGAATGCAAATACATAAGGATTATAAACTTGTGGATGTTAATCGAAGCAGAAAATTTCCGAAATATGATCCATTTGTGTTGGCTTATCAAGTTGAACAAGTTTATTATACTTCATATCCAAAGATCAAAAGAGATAAAGATAAGTGGTCAGCAGTATTCAAAACTAAAGCCAGATCGCATGTTGATGCACCTATTGTCGAATCTGCGTTTCAAGAAGATGTTATTAGTAGTGAGACACTACTATCAATAATTGAAGAGGCAGATGATAATGAAATTATAGAGGAGGAGGAAGAAGAAGCTCAAGTAGAGGACAATAATGAGGAGAAGGTAGAAGAGGAGGAGAAGGAGGATGAGCAGAAGCGGAAGGAAGACGGAGCAGAAGATAAAGAGGAAGATAAAGAGGAAGATAAAGAGGAAGATAAAGAGGAAGAAGAAGATTTTATAGACTCCCTTTTTAAATACAACATTTCCGAAAACCAATATTTAAGTAGTGATGATGAATAAGATTATTTCTAATTCTTATATTAGTTGAAACTACTTTTTCTATATGGGTGGTCGTTTGTAAAACAATTTATAGTTTTTATTATTTATTAATACCAATATATAGTTTCTTGTCATTTAATTGTACATACATGTTTGTTAATTCATGACAACTTTGAATAAATTAGTTTTTCTCTATATGGCGGGAGGACGAAGAAGAGGTAGTACTAGTAATGTAGGAAACAGAGGGCAGGAGGATGAGAATGAACGAGTGAATGACAGGAACGCGCCACCGCCACCGGTGGAGACTACTACTCGCAGAGTCCGCCTCGATCTGGATGAGGAAACAGGTGTATGGTAAGGCTAGTTCACTTTTACTTTAATTGTTTAATCATAATTATGATTATTCAAAAATCATAATATTTATATATAATGTATGTATTTAACTATGATTATTAATTTCAGGTTCAGTGACGCAGATGTGGTTAAACTGATCTCGGAGACCATAATTTGCGGGTACAAGGAGCATGCGCCATGTTGGAAAGAGGCGTCAAATAATTTGCGGTCGTCTTGGTGGAACTGGTTTGAGGTATAATTATTTAAAATATTATAATTATATCTATTTAAATTTGTTTTTCTCAATTTATCTTTGTTATTGAATTTTTATTTTTTTATTTATTCACTTAATATTTTCCTAACTTTATGCTTTTAATCATGACAGCAAAAGGTTTCTTTCGATCCTCGCCATACAGATATGGTAAGGAAATCTTGGGAAGACGCCATGAAGACCCGTTTACGTCATATGATCTAGCGAGCCTCGCAGAAAGACGAGGAGCACAGGCCGAGTTGGATTCCTTTGGACTTGTTTAGAAAGCTTAAGAAGAGGCCTGTCGAAGATCCTGGTTTCGTTGTGAGATCTCAATCAGGCGCGGCTAATCGTAGATCGGGATGTGAAGAGAAGGGAAAGGCGTTGCCTACTCACATTATGGGTAGACAAAACACCTTGAGAATCATGGACGAAATGGTAAATCTAAATCTTCTTTCATTTTTTATTTATTTATCTAATTATAATTTAATACTTATATATATGTTCTACTAACAAGTATTTAAATTGTAGGTCGATAAATCTTCAACTGGTATCCCAAATGCGGTGCAAGTCTTAGAGAAGACAAAGAAGCACCCGTTCCGTGGATGGTTATCAAAAAAACCAGCTAAACTCTATGTAAGTTATGCATTTTTTTGTTAAGTGATTTATGTTTAATTTGTCATTTATATATTTAATTACATTAACTACTTAATTTAAATGACAATTACTAATTATGAACTTGTTTGTGATGCAGAATAAGATCATATCAAAGAAGTCTGAGCTTCAAACTCAAGGAGTCGAAAACATCGACGATAATGAGATCTATTATGAGGAGACTGGATTTGACGAGAAAGGAAGATGCTACGGATTGGGACCAGCGGCGAAGCATTTGTTTGACCATCATAGGCACCCTGTTGCTACCTCAAACCCGACTCAGGGCACCCCAAGTTTCGCTACTAAGCTGTCAAAGGTGAATGCTGCACTTAGACAAGAGAGCGACGAGCAGGCTCAAAGGATTGCAGCTATAGAAGAGTACTTGAGTCAGGTTGCAAGAAATTCTACTCAAAACTGCAGAACTGGAGGTCCTAACCAGGGTCGAGACGACTTTGATGATGATAGGGGCGATAATGCTAGGTCCAACCCATTCACCCCTTTCCCTCCTTTCCCTCCAATCACTCCACGGACTTGAGTGATTAGTTAACTATTTGGTACTTTGAACCTTTTATTTGTAAGACTTTAATTACTTTTATGATATAAAATCAAAACTTTGTTCGGTTTTGTGTTACATTAGTAACTTTGTTGGACGCGTAACTGCTGGAAAACTTCTGTAATTTGCAGGTTTTTTGTCGTTTTAACGCGTATAAGGGGATGCAGGAAACAGGCAGGTCCGGGAAAATACAGGCATTATTGCGACGGAAATTCCGTCGCAAACATTGACTGACTTACAGCCAAGTCAAACGTAAAGTCAATCTTTGCGACGGAAAGTCAAACTTTTGCGACGGAGTTTCCGTCGCAAAAGTTGACTTTATGTTTGACTTGACTGCCACCTGTACAGTCAAGTCAAACATTCAGTCAACATTTGCGACGGAAAGTCACGTTTTGCGACGGAAATTCCGTCGCAACTGTTGACTTTATGTTTTACTTGGCTGAACAGGTGGCAGTCAAGTCAAACTTTCAGTCAACAGTTGCGACGGAATTTCCGTCGCAAAACGTGACTTTCCGTCGCAAAAATGTGCGACGGATTCATCCGTCGCAATTACTGCTGTTTGCGACGAAAATAAGCGACGGACACTATCCGTCGCAAATCCGTCGCAAATCAGTCTTTAGCGACGGAAATTCCCTATTTAGCGACGGAATAATCCGTCGCAAAACGAACTTTATTTTGTAGTGACTTGATCGAGTATTGGGGGCACTCGATCGAGTGTCTTTAAGACGGGCGAATTTTCAGCTTCAGAGGAACACGCTCGATCGAGTATTGGTGAACTCGATCGAATGTCTTTAAGACTGGGTTATTTTGCTTCGGCTTTATCACTCGTACTTACATCGTCTTGTCTTGGCATCTCTGGACTCTTATAATGGGTCACAATCCTCCAGTTAATAGCATTAGCTTGTTCGTGTGGGGGTTGTCCTTGAGGAGGAAGATTTTCCGGTTGCCTTTGTGGATTTTGAGTTGCCAATTGGGCAATTTGAGTATCCACTATCTTGCTATGAGCAAGTAATTGAGAGATTTGGACATCTTGCTTTTGTTGGATGATGAGGCTTTGTTGCAACATAGCTTTCAATTCCGTCATATCGTTATTTGGAGGTGCATGAGGAGGGGCTTGTTAAAAGTTTTGCCCTCCTTGATTTTGACGGTTATAATTGCCTTGAGAACTGCGATTTTGAGGAATCACATATGATAAACCTTGTTACTAAGGCGGTGACGAGGTAGGATTAAGGACATTTTGACTTCAATAAGAGAGGTTTGGATGCTCCCTTGTCCTCTCGTTGTAAAAATTGGAGTACGTTCAACCGTACTCATACATTCAACCGCATTATTCCCCGCGGTACCACATCTCTCACAAATTACCCTTGTTGAACCATGGCATGAACCGTTTGCTTATTTCCCAAAGACTGTGAAGTTTTCAATTCTGCAATTTTGGCAGTCAATGCCTCCAACTGAGCTGCAACAACACTATCTGAACTACCCCCTTCTCACATTACCCCTTGGGTTACTATACTCAGCAGTATGAGTAGGTATCTCATCAATTAACTTCCAGGGATGGGCATCAGTTGTATTATTTTGAAACCTCCCATTGGCAGCAAAATCTAACAAAGCTCTATGATCATCAAACAACCCATTATAGAAATGGTTGCATAGGAATCGAGTCTCAAAACCATGATTTGGGACAGATTTGACAAGTTTCTTGAAGCGACCCCATGCCTCATGTAAGTTTCAGTGGGACTTTGCTTGAAACTTGTAATTTGACCCCTTTATGGCATTGGTTTTCTGTGGTTGGAAGTACCTCTTGTATAAGGCGAGAGCTAGAGAATTCCAATCGGTGATACCCATTGCCTCTATGTCTACTTCACCAAACCAATCCGCTGCCTCATCCCGTAGAGAGAAGGGGAAAAGCACCATTTTCACTTGGTCTTGTGTTACTCCAGCTTTTAAGGGAATTGAGCAACAATAGTTATTGAACTTCTCCATATATTTCGCATGATCCTCATTAAAACATCCTCCAAACATGCTTCGCTCCACCAAACTGATGTAAGAAGGGCGCATCTCAAAAGTACCAATGGCTGTAGTAGGGAGTTTGAATCCCTTGGGGATGGATGAAATGCTAGGTTCTGAATGGATAGCTAGAGTAGTCATGATTATTGTAACGGAAACAATAGAAGTATCCTTTTTGAAGGATTGATTTTCTGCAACAGAATCGGCGTAGACGGAGTCAAGCGTACTCAAGTCTTTTGCTTAACGGATTTCTTTCCAAAAGTTTCGTCTAGCACGGAGAGTCTTTTCTGGTTCGGGATCGAAAGGTACGAGCTCGGACCTAAGAGACATGTGCATAAACAAACACTAAAGAAAAGGATAAGAACGATCTCAAGGAACTAAAGTTTCTTGAGACAAAAAGACAAACTAAATTAAAAACAAACAGAAAATTATTGCCTCCCCGGCAACGGCGCCAAATTTGATAAGGGTAAAGTCGCTTTCCCTAAATCAAAATAAACCTAACTCAATACTAACTAATAGTCATTGATAAGTAAGGTATCGAATCCGTAAGGAGGCGGTAATAATCTATTTGCTAAAACTAAGTTTGTCTTAAGGTAACAAATTCTTGAGGGTTTGGTTTTGGTTTCTCAACTAACCGCAACAACAGTAATAATAAAGGATGAATTCAATAAGCTTAAAATTATAGAGTCTCAGGTTCACTAGGATTATTATTAGGGGTAGAGGGCTAATCAATTAACATGCATTAAAGTTATCTAAGGTCAAAAGATCAATCGATTCAATTATGCCCTATAGATCTACTTTTTAACATGTGATCGCTATCATTACATGAGTTCTATTCAATTATCATAGCCTATCTTAGTCTTAACTCCGTCGATGGAAAGCCTAATTTGTGAGACTAGTTAGTTAATCATGGCCAGTAATCAATTAAATAGGTTTAAAACGATAATCAAGCGATAACCATGCAATTGCAAATCAATCAATTGAGCTACCCCTTCTAACAATCCTAGATCCCCTTTCACCCCTAGATAGGAATTTAGCTACTCCTAACGATGTAAATAACAACAATAATAAATAAGGTAAACATGATTAACGATGAATAAAAGGTTGAACAAAGAATAACTAACGATCTAATAATAACTGACGGAAGAAGATTAGTAAAAATACCGATAACAAGTTTGAACTGAAGGAAATAGTCCTGATGAATCAATCAAGTAGAAAAGCTGATAAAACTAAGGTTTCTAAGGTGTTTCTATGATAATAAACCGTAGTTAATAATAAGGTACGGGTTTTCTATTTATATTACACAATAATCCGATATTAATGAGTTTTAGGAAAACACGGAATCTTATAGACACTCGATCGAGTATTGGTATACTCGATCGAGTATCTCACATGCGACTCAACCGAGTATGAAAATACTCGATCGAGTGTTCCTCATCTGCACTAGCTCTATTCTTCTCGCAACTCAATCGAGTATATGTATACTCGATCGAGTGATTCTGAAATGCTCTTCTCTTCACTACGTTCCTTCCTCATACTTCTCGATCTCCGTGCCTATCGATTCCGCGGTGTATATTATCATTCAATTGTTCCGCAAATGCATCCAATATGCATTAATACAGCAAAAGGCGGCAATATTAGCAATTATAGCATTTAATCGCTCGTTTAGGCACTAAAAACCGTCACTAAAGTGAATAAGGGGAGACAAAAATATGTATATAAATACTTATCAATTGCCCCCACTAAAAGAGATCAAGCTTTTAGTTTAGGAACCCAAACAAGTTTGGGTCCCTTCTTGTGAGACAGTTCCTCCAACAAGTCTTTTCTAATCCACATTTGTTTAGCGACACTTGTGTTTGTTTTTAAGTCATTGACTCTTTTGGCACAGTTGTTAAAAACATGTGACCAGTCTTGCCATAGTATTTTCAAATGATATATTCAGGAAGTCCGACGTACTTTCGGTTTCCAAAATATGTTTTGCTTGGGTCTTGGTTTTGAATGCAACATTGAGTGATACTGTTGCGTTTTGAAACCGAGTCCAGCCCTTTTCTCATGGCCATGTGATTGACTCGTAAGAAATTCAAGTACAGTCTGACTTCCTTCCCATTTTTGGTACAAAACTTTGGCAGAAGTTTGTTCAAGGACTCGATTTTGGCAAGTAGGTCACGATTAGACTTTTGTGCCAAGTCTAAAGCCCTCTTAGCATGTGTGGACTCATCTTTTAATAATTCAGCAATCCCCTCAATATCTTTCAGTTGATTTCGACAAGAGGTTAAGTCAATTAAAAAAGAGTCATGTTCATTGGTTAAGACAACTACATGCTTGGTGAGAGACTCGTTTTTGTTTCCTGACTCATAAGTCACAATGGGGCTTTCTGTTGCTTTTAGCATTTTGATTCCACTCATCAGCATTTAATTGTGTTTCTTAAGTCTTTTCATTTCTTTCTCAAGACAGGGAGAGGGAGAGTTATTTTCTAACTCATCCAGACATTCTTTGATATTGACATTTTTCTCAGCTATGTCCTCTATTTCATGTTGCATGGCATCAAGTTTATTTCCTTGAGCCCGACACTTGTCAAAGAACTTGTCAAACAGAGAGCAGATTTTATCTTTAAAGAAGGATCACAGCTTTGTCTTGAGATGATTTACCTCATCGTCCGAGTCAAAGTCAGATGCATCTGGATGTGCCATAAGACACTTGAGAGACTCGCGCTTGGATAATCTAGGGAACTCATCATTAAACCAAGTGGATAGGCACAACTTAGCATCTAATTCTTCCTCAAGGACATCATCCTCATCGGAATCGAACATACCCTATACTGCGGATATGACTTTGTTTTTTACTCCTTTTTAGCAAAATCTCGTTTTTCCTTGGATTTGATATCATTCCACTTTGGGCATTCTTTGATTTGATGACCTTTATCACCACATTTGAAACAACCAAGAGTGGAGTTTGATTTTCTTTTAGGAAAATGTCTTTTGCTAGGATTGTTGAACCTCTTTGTGTTTTGACCATTAATCATTCCAACGATGTTTTTGGTAAACATTGCAAACTCATCTCCATCCTCCTACTCATCACTTGAGTTAGATTTTAGAGCAAGCCCATTTCCTTTTGAGTTTTTACTAGAACGCTTCAAGAGAGTAAACTAATGAGTCATAAGTGAACCCATTAGTTCATTAAGGGTTAAGAGGGACAAATCCTTGGCCTCCTTAATTGTCGTGACCTTAGGTTGCCATTTTTCGGACAAGCTTATAAGTATTTTTCGCACCAGGTCCTCAGACTCAAAGTTCCTACCTAGGCTTTGGAGGTCATTGACAATGTTAGAGAAGCGAGAAGAAAGACTAGTGATTGACACATCTCTCATCATCATGTTGTACATCTCATATTGTTGCATGAGAAGATCAATACAATTTTCTTTACTTGAGACGTACCTTCATAGGCAAGGCCTAGGGTGTCCTAAATTTGTTTAGTAGAGGTACAACCAGAGATGCGACTTATTTCTTGAGGGCCAATGCCATATTGGAGAATGGACATTACCTTAGAGTTTTTTTTCAGCATTTTTATAGTCCTTTTTATCATAGTCCTCTTCCTTTTTAGAAGTAGAGGTAGCAGTGATTATGTCATAGTCCACAATTTCAAGAGGTCCATTTTTTTTATTATAATCGAACACTCAAAGTCAGTACTTTTGACGTATTTTTCCATTATGTTTTTCCACCAAGCAAAGTTCTCTCCGGTAAAGACCGGGTACTTTGTTTGTTTAGAGGAATCCATAGTCAAAGTATCACTCTTATGGGATTAGCCTATATCAAGAGCACGAGGCTCTGATACTAATTGAAGAGTATGGATCCAAGCAGCTAAGAGGGAGAGGGGGTGAATTATGTGACCTTTTCCAAATTTTCTATGTTACTTTAAAACAAGAATGAAGATAAGAAGTCAGTTACTTCAGATACTTAATGGATTGTTAAGTTCATAAGGAAACACAGCGACACTATCTCATACTGTTCATGACTGTGGTCATTCGGTATATTGAAAAGTGAAATAACAGGAAATAGACAGCGGAAATTAAAGTACTCAAGGATGTTTTTAAAACTGCTTCAGCTTCTACTCCCAAGCCTACGTCCAGCGTTATTTTATTCATGTTTAAAAATTAACTCTAATAACTAAACCCCTTACAATAAAACAACTACCCAACCAACTATGATTGCTCTCAAACTCAAAGTTGTTCCGCTTCGAGAGTTCAATGTTCGTATCTTTTGGTTTACAAAGTCTGGAATCTCAATTATTCCCTTTAATAAACGGGGTGATCAACGTTTAGACTTAAACACAAGATAATCGAACAAGCTTTTGATGTCACAGTGTAACGAACTAATTCACAGGAGATTTTCAGAAAACAAGTGAAGACTTTTGAAAACAAAAAATCTAACTTTGCAAAACACTTCGAAGTACAAGAATTTTGAAAGTATAAGTGATTTGCAAATGATTTTCTCTTGAATAGCTCAAAAAAGTCTAGAAGGATAATGAGAGGAGAGTTTCTTATTTATAAGAAAGTAAAGTGATAGGTGAGAATGAAATAAATAAAATACTTTTCTCACAAGACACAAAGGGAGACAACAAACACTTTGCTTTTGCAATCTGATTTGTGTTTGCTTAGCTCCATGTGAAGTTTCACCAAAATGGAAAAGGGTGAATTTGGCTTTAACAAGTTACTCTTTTCACCTTTATCCATTTTAGGAAAGAGTTAAACTTTCTTTTGAATTTTGATAAAGTAAACTAAGCTTTTCTCATTGTGAATTTCCTCCTCTCAACTCTGATCTTCACTTTTTTGAAAAATCAAAACTTTTAAAAAGATTTTAAAGTTTGTAAAAGCTTTGTGAAGTTGAAATCTTGTTAAAGTAAGTATCTCCGATATACTAAATCAGAAACCACAGTGACCAACACTGTGGTTTTGTAAACACTTAACACTTGACATAACTTACAGTGATTATGTAACACCCCCATAATCCGTTATATTTAAAATAGAGTTTTCATGTAAAATTCGGAACATGGATGTGTCACAATTTAACCAATTGTAGTAGAAGTATTTAAATCATGTAATTCAAAGGGGTAAATGTCCACAAGAATTAAAACCAAAGAGTAAAATCCGATTACAACCAAATCCAATGTTTGTGGAAGCGAATAAGTTTGATGATGTAGAATAAAGATAATTGTCTAAACATTGGTTTCCAATAAAAACAATAACGTGCGCGCTCTCCCGTGTTTCCCACGTCCTAGTTCCTTGGATTACCTGTCACACGATCTGCTCTCACAATAGTGGTCATAGCAAATCCAATTAAGGACAAAAACAAAAGAGGGTCAACAATAATGTTGAGTAAGGTAAACAGTCCAAAAGTAAATAAGAGTTTTACTTAAAATTTAGAATTCATAAGAAAGTAGAATATCATTGAGAAGTTCAAGTATCTAAATAAGGAACTCCGATCCAAAATAGTTAGTCCTCCCAAATCTTAAAAACACTTTCCTTCGAAGATAACATTTCTTCAATTTCTTTAGTAAGTAATGGATAGGGGCCGTATGGAGAGGATCCCCACGCCCTAGTCCGGATAAGACGGGGTTCACCAAACCATGTACAATAAATGTTCAAAAATCCCGAGTGTGCACACCCCTCAATGGGCCAACCCCAAAGAGGAAGACTAGAGGACGGGGTTCAATCAACAACCCCCACCAAAAGCTCTGTATAGGAGGTCCCCTTTTATTATTTGGGAACAACCTACCCCTCTACCAAAACCGTTCAACCAAAAATCAAAACCCTTTCCAAACAATTAAATCCATTTCTTGATATTAACCATCTCCATAACTTGTACAAAAGATCAAACGGTTTTGGTTTTCAACTCTAAACAAAGTTATGAGTCCTTTATTATATTTCAACACTTCAAAGGATGGAATACCATCAATTATTTTTCAATATTTCATCACAATAATCCAAACTTATAATAACCACCATTATAAATATTATACACAATATAACATTTGAAACAATACTCAATAGTTCAAGAATAGTATATGGACAAGCGTTTCCCTTACCTTATGAACTGGTTTAGAAGTTTGAAGTGCTTCTTCTACAAATCCTGAGTCTACAATATACATAAAGTACTCGTTACTAAATTATTCCAGACGGTCCTTAACTAGTTCAACTGGTTTTATGCATTTTACTCATTTTTGTTATGTTTCCATTTTGAACGTTTTGTTCCGAGTTTTATTCTTAAGAAAGCGAACTAAGTTCATGATCAGAATATTTAAGAGTATTTTATCAAGTTGGTGTTTTTGGTTTAACAAGTTATAGCTTATACACTCGGTTTACACAAGTTTACTATCTTATACATACTTTACGGTTTTACAGATTCTAACAGTGACTTCAAAATATCATAACTCCTTCGTTACTTAACATTTTGGGGTAAGATCAGTAAGGTTGAATTATTTAAGATGTCCTACAACTTTAAGTGTGAAAACCTAACAGTCCAAAAATGACCCTAAGGCCTCTGAAATTGTTGTTTAGTAAAATGTGACGGTTTCCGAGTCACAAAATGTTTTGGGTTGGTTTGGGTGTTTAAATAGTCGAAACATCGGCTTACAAAAAGCCAACATGCATGTTTTTCATTAATGTTTATGATAGCCAAATATTGAGCATTTATCTTTAGTATAACTTTATTTACTAGTGGTCTATTCGAAAAAGGTAGGTTTTCAACTATCGATCTAAAGAACAATATTTTATCAGATTTCCAGATTGTCATTATGTGTTGGAAAAATCATATAAAATCAAATACTTAATATTATTGGACGAAACCAACTCCAATAGGTCTAGTATTTAGTCTAACAACTTTTATCTTTATACAATATTAGCTAAAAATAGGTTTAAGATGTACTATCGGTCGAATCTTTAACCAGTGGTCAGAATATGAGTCACAAAATGTTCTTAATTAGATTACAAAGATTATAAATTCTAATGAGCTTATTCCAGGGTTCGTCCTCGTTAATCCTTTAAGTTACATGTTAAGACTCACACATTGAGGCAAGCATATTCAATTGTCCAGAATCATGTTCTTTTTGTATGATTTTTCATTTGCAAACGACTCATGGGATTATGACAAAATTTTGCACATTGGTTATAGACAGTAATACCTACGACACATATATTTTTCATAGCAATACAACAAGTCTAAGTCGGAGTTTTATTCTGTTAATTATCAACCTCCGGATTTGACACTTTGATGATTGTTATGTGTATAGGTTCTTGCATGCATGTATGAAGACTCTTATAGTTCGTTTTAGGGTTTGTTTTACTCAAGATTAAGTGTTGAATGAGAATAAAATGCTAAGAGTTTAGTGATTTAGCCCTTACAGGGTGAAGAACTTTGTGTATAGGCAAGATCCTCCTCCTAGCTCTCTCTTCTTCTTCCTCTTCTCTTTTCTCGGTTCTTCCTTGCTCTCCCTCTCTCTATACTTTGTTTTTTTTTTTTGTTGCTTTGTTTTGAATGGTAATCTGGTGGGAGGTAGAGTGAGGAGTAAATAGGAGGAGTTATGGGGAAGGGTAAAAGAAGAAGTGTTGGGAAGAGGAGGTGTAAGTAGGGTGGTTATGGGAAAGACAAAAAGAAAAGTGTTGGGAAGGGGAGGTGTAGGTAGGGGCGGCACAAGCATGGGGAAGGAGGTCTATTTCCCTCATTATGGCAGCTTGTATTGTGGTGTTTGAGTCACGTTTTCGCGCGACGGAAAAAGACGCGCGAGACGGTGATTTATGTAACTTCGAAATGCAATACAATTTCACCAATTATCGACACCAGAATTATATATGTTCTTTATTGTTTTATCATGGGTGAATTTATTTAAGAATTGTATTTTACTATCATTTATTCTCAATGTGTGACGATAAAGTTTATTATTAAATTTAGCGACTCAAGGTCGCGGTAATCGTATTGTTACCAAATTTTCCATTTTATCACCTATTGCATTTACCTTCACAAATATCTTTATTATTATCATTTTTTTTAAATTCCTTTATATTTTACTGACGGATTTTATGGGTATTACAGATTACAATAACTAGACTAAGCAGCAATGATCTTCATCTTGATCAACCTTGGGCAGACTTGAAATGATCATAGGGCTTAAGTTGAGAGCTTCAAGAGTGCAAGCTAAATTCAAACACTTAGACAAATCACACACGATTAAAAAGCAAAGGGAACTTGTCATCATCAATCAAACATGGTTCCAACAATCTTCCATGCGACCTCAACTATCGATTGACTCGGAGTCCAAAGTGTAACACCTAGCCTTACCCAAGAGCCTTTAAGCAAGAACTTTCCGAGCAAGGGGAGGGTTACACCTCAGTTTTCCGAGGTATGATGTACCAAATTGAGTCTCAAAACAAGTTTAGCATAATATAAAATGAAATGTCAACAAAGGTCTACAAAATCCAAATAAAACTCAAAGTCAAAAAGTCAAAGATGAGACTAGACAAGATGCCAAGCCAAGTGTCACGATGGATACCCCGTGCAAAGTCTCAACATATCATCATAGCATATCATTATCTTATCACACATATCCGGTGCCATCAAGTAGGGCACGACGGTGCCATTAAGGAGCACACCGTACCGCCAATCACGGTACCATAAACAAGCACACCGTCGTGTCCAGGGCACGTCGTAGACATAATGGGCCATGCCGGAGCAGGTCACCCCCAGAACTAGGTCATCACCATGTGCACTGTCTCATCCATGACGCGACCATGAAAAGTAACCCATTGAGTCTATGGAGACGGTATCCTTCTATCGCTCCATATATACACACCTCCAAACTCCAATATAACACAATCATAATTAATCACCCAAACTCCAAGTCCACATGTCACAATTATATCATAATCCACATCAATCAATCACATACACATAAACCGGGTAGGATTAACAGCCTTGCACAATAGCAAATCATAAGGAAGCTCAATCACAAGAAGGCTAGAAGTCCTCTTCTACAAAGTCACCGCCTACAATAACACAATAATACAAATTACTACAATTTACTACATACTCCTAACTCAATACTACTAAATATAACTATTTTCCTCAATTTCCCCCAATTCTTACACTAGTAAGCCAATAAACTATAATCTAGGTCAAATTAACTCAAATATCATGCTAACAAACATTAAACTATACTCATATCACTTTTTCCCAATTTTTATGGTATTTAACAACAATTCCATTATCTATTACAATTTTCTCCAAATTCTACTATAATAACAATAATCTAACTCAAGATAATCAATATAATCTAATCTAAACAATATATCTTAATCTAATAACATAGATCTCAACCTAATAATCAATCTAACTAACAATATCATACTAGTTATTCTCAACGTAAATTTAAAAGATGATTAGATGAAATCATAAGATTAAGGATGAAAAAGACTTACAAAGATTGGAAAAGATAGAGATAAATCTAGAATATTGATTTCCTAAAAAAATCGAAGAGAAGATTAAGGAGCAATTAGAGAGCAATTAGGGATTAGTTAGAGAGATAGTAGAGAGTTTATGAAAGTTTTATTTTACTAATGAATAATAATGAAGGATTAAGAAAGATAAGAGTCTTATATGACAGATAGGACACATGCGGAGTTTAAAATAACATAAGCAGCGATTCGACAATTACTCGAGTAATATTCCCACTCGACCAAGGAACCCTCACTCGACCGAGTACCCCAATTACACGATCGATTAAAAACACACATGGAAAAAATAATACGTCCAAACAAGCCACTCGACCGAGCAACTAGCTACTCAACTTGTAAAGTAGCAGCGACATTGATGACATCCGTCTTTGCCATTCCCCCGGTGCATATGCTGCCTAATTGCGTAGTTTGAGAGGCAGCAACACTGAGATGAGAGGTAGAGATTTTCACGTCGGGTGATGTGTCATGCTTGGTAGACATCTTCTTGTAGTATACTTGACTTGTAAAGTAATAGAGATAAGAGGTAGAGATTTTCACGTCGGGTTCACCAAATTTGTAACGACAAGTTTTGTATTGCGATAACTGAAATATAAAACAAGGAAAAAAATTGAGTTTTTATTAATATCAGAAAAGTTCGTGTACAATCTCTAATAATCGGCTGATTCTAACTAAAAAACAAGGTATGTATGCGAGATCCATGTAAGAAGGTGCGTACGTATGCAGGAGGTGCGCGTGTAGAGGGTATATGCACTCTAAGGGAGACGTTAACTTGTATTCTGGAGTGGGTCGAACGACTTGAATCTCTCTTGAATGTTTGAATATTTGAGTTTGAGTGTTTGAGTTTTCTTGTGCAGACGACACAAATTTGTTGTGCTTGTTGAATGTTTAAGGAGTCGGAAGTGGGCAGTGCCCCGTGCCGACCACCGTGCCAGAGACCAAAAGAGGCACAACACGACACGCACGGGTGGTTTATGAACCGTGTTATGCTGTGCTAAATATCTCAAAATGTTGTTCGTGGCACGCCCCAGGCACGTGCGAGATCCATGTAAGGAGGCGCGTTCGTATGGAGGGGGTGCGCGTGTAGAGGGTGTATGCACTCTAAGTGCGACGTTGACTTGTATTCTTGAGAGGGTCGAACGACTTGAATCTCTCTTGAATGTTTGAATATTTGAGATTGAGTGTTTGAGTTCTCTTGCGCATGCGGCACGAATTTGTTGTGCTTGTTGAATGCTTATAGAATTGGAAATGGGTCGTGTCGAGTCGTGCCTCATGCCAACCCACCGTGTCAGAGACCAAAAGAGGCACGATGATAAGGGTAAAGTCGTGTCACCTTAATCAAAGTAAACCTAATTCACTACTAACTAATAGTCAGCGGTAAGTAATGTATCGAATCCATAGGGCGCCGGTAGTATTCTAATCTGTTAAACTAAGTTCGTCTCTATAGTAACAATTTCGGGGTTTTGAGATGTGAATTTCTAAACTAATAGCAAACAATAACAATAACAATAACAATAAAAGGTTGAAAACAATAAGATTAAAAGTCTAGGGTCTCAGGTTCACTAGGATTATTGTTCAGGGGTAAGGATGTAGTCAACTATCATGCAATAAAGTTATCTAAGGTCACAAGATCGGTCGATTCAATTATGCCCTTTAGATCTACAACTTAACATGTGATCGCTATCATTAAACGAGTTCTATTCAATTATCGTAGCCTATCTTAGTCTTAACCCGGTCGGTGTCAATCCTAATTCGCGAGACTAGTTAATTAATCATGGCCAGTAATCAAACAACTAGAATTAAAACGATAATCAAACGATAACCATGCAATTGCAATTCAATCAATTAATCTACCCCTTCTAACAATCCTAGATCCCCTTTCAACCCTAGAAAGGAATTTAGCTACTCATAACGATATTAATAACAACAATAATAAATAAAGCAAACATGATTAATAATAATGAAAGGAGTAACAAAGAATAATTAAGGAACTAGAAGGTAACTAATTGAATAACAAAGAAGATTAAAGAATAACGATTACAAGCTTGAACTAAAGACAATAGTCTTGATGAATAAAATCCAGAGGCAAAGCAAAGAAAATTAGGGTTTCTAATATTAAAGAATCAAAGCATAAAAAGCATAACTAATTGTGAAAGACGAGCTTTCCTTTTATAATAAAAATCTAATTAATTAGGTTAAAGTTTAGGAAAATACCAAAAAGCCGTCAAAAAGCTAGGTTGCTCGATCGAGCAAAGTGATTCTGCTCGATCGAGCAGCTATGACCACGACTCGATCGAGTAAGTGGCGATGCTCGATCGAGCATCCCTTCAAAATGGCTTGTTTCTTCGATTTTCTTCATTTCTTCTCTTTCGTTCTCGATTTCCGTGCCTAACCTTCTACGATCCGACTCCGCCATACTTCATATCTACTCAAAAAGCTCTAAATGCATCCAATCTGCATTAAAACATAATAGAAGCGGCAGAATCGATATTCTAGCTAAAATAGCATAGAAATAAGCAAGGAAAGACGGTAAATGGAGTTATATGCGTCTAAGGGAAGCATAAAATATGAATATAAATAATGATCATCAAACTCCCCCAAACCAAACCTTTGCTTGTCCCTAAGCAAAGCACTCAACATATACAAAGACAAACATACAAATGGTGAATGGAAAAAACTCAAAGTTAATGCAAATGCACATACAAATCCCAAGCTATCCATATCAATAACAAAGTAATGACCAAGCTGTACCAATAAAACAAATTCAAAGGCACGGGAAAGTAGAAAACGCAGCTCATATTCCAAGATTTTACATGATACCGTAGTATAGACAAAAACCAAATACCTTTCAATCTTGCACGGCTCAATTTGACGGATTCTCGCGCATTCACTCAAGCACTCATAAGTTTATGTAAGGGTGAGTTTTGTGAAGTTAGAAAGAAATAGAAACACTCACTCAACTTATGAAACATGCATGCATTCTAATGTGATAATAATTTCCCCAACTAATACGCATTCGCTATAAAGTACAAGAATCAAAACAAAAAGGGAGGCTAATGGGTGAAGGTATAGAAGTGGATTGTGCCAAGGCACGTTTGGGAATGTGGGGCTAAGACCGGTAGTCGCAGCGACACTTACCAAAACAAATCTACAAGACTAGCACAAACCAACACCGACTAGAGAAATCATCTTAAACTTTGACAACACAAGAGAGATATTGATATTGCTCTCTGAAAAAAAATGCATTAGACTCTAGTATATTCCCTTTCATTATCCCTTGAATAATTCAATGAAGCAACATATTTTTCTCTTTTTCTCTTACCTTTTTTTTTCTTCTTTCTTTTCTTTTTACTTTTTTTCTCTTTTTCATCATATCTTTTGCTTCACAACATTTCTCAACAAAGGGAATAAATGACACAATTGCCAACATACTTGCTACACCCATTTGATATTCTTCTTTTTTTAGAAATCTCGTCCCAACCATAGTAGACAAGTAGATAAGAAAAAACATGAACTGCGACTGTCCCGATAAGGAAGGCAAATTCTAGGAATGTAGCTATTAGATAGGTTATAAAACAGGCTACAAAAGGCTCAAATTGGCTAAACATAAAGAACTCAATAATAAGGGTATAAAATCAAGTCTTTTTGGCTATGTGAGGCTTATTTGAACAAAAAGAACCGCCTTCCCTCATGCACTTATCAAACGAACGCGTATAGTATCAAGAAACGAATGTCACACTTATGCAATTTGATGTTACATATTCCACAAGGAGTACCACACTCAAGCCTAAAGACAATGAGACCAGTTTATTGATGTTCCTGGCCTAGGAAGCTATATAGACCTCAGAATTTTAAGTGGTTTACCAACAAAAATTGGCCAAATCTAATTAGCATACGGTATGTCAAAAACGGTCAAGACTTGTACTGTGAGCTTTGTTTTCAAAAAGTAGTAAGTCAAAACAATGTACATGGACAACATATTTGGGATTCAAATGCAGAAACAATGCAAATTATCATCATTGTTATTTAATTCACCAAGACTCGATCTAATAAAATAAAAATAAAAACATGTTTTTGGATTTTGTAAATTTTTCAATTTTTATGATTTTTTTTCTTTCACACAACGGAAAATAAACACACAACATAAATAAAGACTCTCCCCCAAACCTAAATGTCACAGTGTCCTCATTGTGACGCTAACAGCACAGCAATCACATATCAACCAACAACAGCAACCTAAAGGACACAACTAACAAAGGGGAATAGGAGATAACTAAAAGAAAATACAATAAAAGAAAGTACAAGGATAGATAATACCAGCTTATATAGACATAGCTTCCCCCAAACCAGCTGCAAAATGGGGGCGTAGTGACCAGCTGTCACTACTGCTCATCATCACCATCATCATCATCAGCCCTCTGAGCAGCACCAGAAGAAGAGGCCCGAAATGGCTCACCAAAACCATCAACCGGAGCATCCGGTCGAATGGGAGTATACCACTGACGACCTAGGCAACCATAATCGTGACTAAACTCATGGGATAACTGTTGAGGAATCACCCCATAATTATCGAACACACCACTCTCGTCACCCGGACCTCGGTAGTAGCTCGGCGGAGTCCAACCAGCAGTAGCATTAAGATCCGTCTGCATAAGGTTCTCCCAAAGCCCCCCCATCACCAAGTCATTGTTAACTCCTTGGTCAATCCTAATCTCCCTCTCCAAAGCCGGATCATAGGTATAAGCAGGTGGAGGGTAAGGGTACAGAGTGGGAGTGGGTGCAAAGTGTGGAGTCGAGGTGGTGGTAGTCTGAGCAGAAGAGGATGGGGTAATCCACCGACGAGGGCGACGGTTCTCGGCCAAAGTAAAAATAAGCTCATGAGGAACCACATAAGAACGAGGGGAGGGGTAGGTCCAGTCTCAGGATCATGGGTGGGCAACCGCTTCGTAGAAGGTAGATGGTTATCCCTGTCGGGAAGAGCTATCCACTGGGACCCCCGTACTCGCCACTGAAATCGAGCATTTCCTAACGCATTAATCCAGCAAAGTGTGTGGCGCAAGTACTCCTCGTCTACTCTAGGGGCATGAATCTCGGTCATTGGTGTGTAACGACGGTCTCCCCCAAACCCTGCAAGTCGCCTAGCCAAGCTAGTGACTAAAGCACCACAATCTAAAGAATGTTGGGTGGGGGAATTGACTCTCCAGAAAGCATAACACAGCAAACCGACCGGGTGGAAATAAAACGCATTCTCATGTTGAGGGTTAAGGGAAGATGCAAGTAATAAAACCTCATAAGAATTTAATTTACTGAGATCCTTCCTAGCAAACAAAAGGAGGCTAAAGAAACGCAAAAACAACCTTAAACAAGGGTGCTGCACATCATTGACATCCATAACATTGACACGCGCATCAGGAAGGCCAGTAAAGAGAGCAAAATAATCTACGGCTTGAAAGCCGGAAGGTATACCAATAAAAGCATCATCATTACCAAGAGAAAGATCCAAATGATTAGCCAATTCATCATACGACAATACAAAATCCCTATTGAGCAACCTAAAAGACACACGTTTATTTAGCTCGTCCCAATCATAGGAACTAAAAAATTCAAGGGTCAGTGGTCGATAGGAAAGTTCATTGAGGGAATATAACCCACCAAACCCGATTCGGTCAAACATATCAAAGATAGCATTACCAAAACCGAGTGAACCGAGAATGGTGGGGCACACACAACGAGTAGGGTCCATAGGACGACCCATAAGCATAGCAAATCGATCATGTTGTTCATGTGTGCTGAAAATGATCCAAGGGTAAGTGGGATTACTAGGAATCGCTTCTATTTGAGGTTGTCGAATTAGACAGGGTTCTCTACGTCGCTTGTTATTTCCTACTTGCCTAGACATTACAATTTGAAGTAAATAAACCACACAAACACCACAATATGCTCAGAAAGACGGATTATCAAACCCTAACTCGAAAAAAATCAAATTGGAGTCTAAAACGCAAGTAAGACGGAGCAATTAGCAATGTAATAGTGATTAAGTACTAAAGGACGACGCAAGGAAGCAACAAACAATGAATTAAAAGCACAAAATTGAAGAATAGAAAGCAAACCCTAATTCACGTTTTGGGCAAAATAAGGGAGCAAGAACACCAATTTCTTCATAAGTTGCACTTAAAATAGGTAGAATGATGCTTGTTGATGTTGGGTTGATGATTAATTGATGATTTGAGTGAGTTTGAATGAGTGATTGAAGAGAATATGGGTGAGGGAGAGAGTTTTTGTACCGAAATTAGGAAGAACAATGAAAAAAAATTGGGAAAAACCTGTTTTCAAGCCTCGGGACCGGTCTGGACCGGCCGACTCGATCGAGCAAGGGTAGTCTGCTCGATCGAGCAACCTAGAATTTTTGGATTTTTGAGTCTGCTCGATTGCTGGATAAATTGTGTGGTTGAATAACTCGATCGAGCAAGCAACTATGCTCAATCGTGCAACCCTCAAAATTCCAAGTTTTTCTCGTTTTCTCATTTTCGTTCTTTCTTTCGTTTCATTCTTAAGGCGGCTTCCAATTTTATTACCTGCAAGCACTCAATAAAATTGTTAGATCGCTCCCTCACCGCACTCAATAAAGCATAACTATATTAACTATCCAAACTAAATCTAATTTAAACTAGAACATGAATAACTAGGCTAATTGAAATAAAATTTACAAATGAAGTACAAGTAAATGCCGGGTTACCTCCCGGGTAGCGCTGGTTTATATCGGTCCCGCACGACCGTGTTACCTCAAAGTCATGGTGATTTATCAAGAGTGAAAAGGTCGATGACCTCTATCACTCCTATAAATGCTCCATCATAATAGATCTTCAAGCGTTGAGCATTGACTTTGAAAATTTCACCCTTGTCGGTTTGTAGTGTAACCGACCCAAACTTGTTCACCTCGGTAACTGTGAACGGTCCCGACCATCTGGACTTGAGTTTACCTGGAAACAAACGCAAACGGGAGTTAAATAATAATACTTTATCACCAATTTTAAATTCTCGCTGCAGGATATGCTTGTCGTGCCACTTCTTGGTCTTCTCCTTGTAAACTCGAGCCTTATCATAGGCATGCAATCGAAACTCATCGAGCTCGTTCAATTGCATAAGTCGTTTTTCACCCGCCAGTGAGGTATCCATATTAAGTTCTTTAATTGCCCACATAGCCTTATACTCAAGTTCTACCGGTAAATGGCACGCCTTGCCATAGACTAACCGGTATGGAGAAGCACCTATTGAAGTCTTAAAAGCAGTTCTGTAAGCCCATAAAGTGTCATCGAGCTTACGACTCCAATCCTTCCTGGATTTACTCACAACTTTCTCAAGGATAGACTTAATCTCCCTATTAGAAACCTCCACCTAGCCACTTGTCTGCGGATGATAACTTAACCCCCGACGATGTGTAACGCTATATTTCTTCAATAAAGTGTTAAGATGACGTTCATTGAAATGCTTTCCTCCATTGCTAATGAGAGCACAAGGAACCCCAAATCGTGGGAAAATGATCTTCTGAAATAGTTTAACAACTGCTTTGGCATCGCAAGTGGGAGTGGCAATGGCTTCCACCCATTTGAAGACATAGTCGACTGCTACTAGAGTATAGTGATTCGAATATCTCAACTTCCAAAATAACCGTTTGAGGCATCTCATGCCTTTGCGAAATATTACCCGTCCTTTGACACACGTCACAAGAACGGACAAATGTAGTAGCATCCTTGAGAATAGTCGGCCAATAAAAACCCGACTGCATAACTTTAGCAAACGTCCTCGAGGGACCATGATGACCGCCATATGAAGAAGAGTGACAATGAGAAAGGATGGCATGTACCTCACCCTCTGGAATACATCGTCGATAAATGCCGTCGGCACATTCCCGGAATAGATAAGGATCATCCCAAAAATACCTCTTGACATCGTGTTGAAACCTCTTCTTTTGCTGATAAGATTGACCCAGAGGCATAATTCCCCCAACCAAAAAGTTGGCATAATCGGCAAACCACAGAGTCTCCATGGTAATGGCAAGGAGATGATCATCAGCAAACGAATCATCAATGGGGATTGAATCTCCCCCTTCAAACCTTAAACGAGACAAATGGTCAGCAACCACATTCTCTTCACCTGACTTATCCCGGATCTCCAAATCAAATTCTTGTAGTAACAAGATCAAACGAATAAGTCGAGGTTTGGCTTCCTTCTTAGCCATCAAGTACTTCAGTGCTGCATGGTCAGTGTAGACTATCACCTTAGAACCCACAAGATAGGCTCTAAACTTATCCAAAGCAAAGACAACCGCAAGTAACTCTTTTTCAGTGGTAGCATAGTTAACTTGCGCATCATCCAAAGTCTTACTAGCATAGTAAATTGCATGTAGCACCGTATCCTTCGTTTGCCTAAAACAGCCCCAAGTGCATAGTCACTGGCATCACACATTATCTCAAACAGCAAATTCCAATCAGGAGACTGGATAATAGGAGCTGAGATTAGAGCTTGTTTAATCCTGTCAAAAGACTTAACGCACTCATCAGTAAACACAAACGGGGCATCCTTATGGATAAGCTTAGTCATTGGCTGAGCAATCTTTGAAAAATCCTTAATAAAACGCCGATAGAACCCCGCATGACCAAGGAAACTTCTAACACTTTTAACATTCACCGGGTACGGTAATTGCTCAACCACTTCCACTTTAGCTTTATCCACTTGGATGCCTCATCCAGACACCAAATGACCAAGTACCACCCCTTCAGTTACCATGAAGTGGCACTTTTCTCAGTTTAACACAAGATTGCTTTTCTCACAACGTTGTAAGACTTTAGTCAAATTAGTTAAACAACTATCAAAATCGGTCCCATAAACACTGAAGTCATCCATAAAGACCTCCATAACAGACTCGATATAATCAGAAAAAATAGCCATCATACAACGTTGAAAGGTGGCGTGGGCATTACATAACCCAAAAGGCATTCTTCGGTAAGCAAAGACACCATAAGGGCATGTGAAGGTAGTCTTTTCCTGATCGTCAGGATGAATTGGGATTTGAAAGAATCCCGAGTAGCCGTCTAGATAACAAAAATACTTATGACACGCTAGACACTAGTCTAGTAGATATGAGCTCGTTTTTCTCATTAGTGACGACCGTAGTCCCTCCCTTCTTAGGGACTGCCTGAACAGGACTGACCCACTTTGAGTCAGAAATAGCATATATGATTCCTGCATCTAACAATTTCTGCACCTCTTTTCTAACTACCTCTTGCATAGTGGGGTTCAAACGACGCTGACCCTCCCTACAAGGTTTATGGTCTTCTTCTAAGTGGATACGGTGCATACAAAAGTCAGGACTAATACCTTGTAAATCATCAATGTTATAACCTATAGCCTTTTTGTGTCTTTTTAAAACCACTAACAAATCAGTAAGTTGGCTTTCAGATAGGCTAGCACTGACAATTACCGGATTCATCTCATGGGAATCAAGAAAAACATATTTAAGATGAGAGGGGAGGGGTTTAAGTTCAGGTTTCTTTACCTCGGTAACCTTAGGGGGGTTACCTAAGCTATAAACCTTCTGTAACTTGCAGTCCTCTCCTATGAGCAGTTTTTCCATCACAACTACTTCTTCACTCCGTGAGCTTCCAGCTTCAGCAGTGCTGGAAATTAAGGTGATCTCTAGAGGATCCCTATTCAAACACAAAGAAAGACAGTCATCAATAGTTAAATCCATAATATCAACTCTATGACATGTCTCTTCTAGCATGGGGTGTTTCATTGCATTATCCAAGTTGAAAGTGATTGTGTCATCCCCCACCGTTAGTGTAAGTCTCCCATTCTTAACATCTATAACCGCCCCCGCAGTATGGAGGAATGGTCGTCCCAAGATGATAGGAATTTGGGTGTCCTTAGCCATATCTAAGACAACGAAGTCAACTGGTATGAAAAACTTCCCTACTCTAACCGCTACGTCTTCTAAAATCCCCAAATGGTGTTTAATAGAACGGTCGGCCATTTGTAAGGTCATGGTTGTAACAGTAAGTTGACCCATATTAATCTTTTTGCATATAGAAAATGACATGACACTAACACTAGCCCCTAGATCACAAAGGGCTTTATCTATAGCTAAGCAACCTATATTACAAGGAATAGAAAAATTCTCTGGATCCTTTAGCTTCGGTGGTGATCTGGATTGCAACACAACACTGCATTCCTCAGTAAATGCAACCGTCTCCACTTCATTAAAGGACCGCTTCCTTGTCAATATGTCTTTCATAAACTTTGCATAAGCCGGCACTTGAGTAATCAACTCGGTAAATGGTACACTCACTTGCAAATTCTTGACCACCTCCATAAACCTCCCAAACTGTTTATCGAGCTTGGATTTATGTTGGCGGTGCGGAAAGGGAAGTGCAATGGCAATTGGCTCGGCTTCCTTTGCTTTTGAAGATGAATTAGAAGACTTACCATCCTGATCATGGGTTGCTCGATCGAGCAAAGGGGTTGCTCGATCGAGTTTTTCGGAACAGGAACTTTCAGGAACTTTTCGAGCACAATTTTCAGAGTTTCCCAGGGTTGCGCGATCGAGCAAGGGGGTGCTGCTCGATCGAGCAACCTCTTTTTCAGCCCCTTTTTCGCTGTTTTTCGAACTTTGACCAGCAACTTCTATACTTTCATCGGTTTCATCCCTTTGCATTTCAGGGCCTTTGTAATGGGTTCCACTCCTCAAGGTGATAGCATTGGCTTGTTCATGTGGAGGGTGTCCTTGAGGAGGAAGATTACCCAGTTGTTTATGTGGATTTTGAATTGCCAATTGGGCAATTTGAGTATCAACCATCTTGTTCTGAGCTATTAGTTGAGAGATCTGAGCATCTTGCTATTGTTGTATCATAAGACTTTGCTGCAACATGGCTTTCAATTCCGCCATATCATTACTTGGAGGTGGTGGAGGTTGTTGAAAGTTTTGGCCTCCTTGATTGGAACGATTATAATTACCTTGGGAATTGCGATTCTGAGGAATCACATAAGAGGAACCTTGTTGCTGAGGTGGCGGTTGGGTAGGATTAAGAACATTCTGACTTCGGTAGGAGAAATTGGGATGCTTAAAGGATTGAAAGGCAAGTACTTGCTCAACTGTACTCATACACTCGACTGCATTGTGCCCCATATTACCACATCTTTCACAGGTTGGCTCTTGTTGAACCATGGCATGAACCGTTTGTTTATTTTCCAAGGATTTCGAAGTTTGTAATTCAGCAATTTTAGCAGTTAATCACTCCAACTGAGCTGCAACGGCATTGTCCAGACCTCCTCTCCTCGCATTACCCCTGGAATTTTCATACTCAGCAGTGTAAGTAGCCATCTCATCAATCAACTTCCAAGCATTAGCATCAGTAGTGTTATTCTGGAATCTTCCATTTGTAGCAGAATCTAGCAATGTCTTCTGATCATCATATAACCCATTGTAAAACTGGTTGCATAAGAACCAAGTATCAAAACCATGATGTGGAACAGACTTGACAAGATTTTTGAAGAGAACCCATGCCTCATTGAAGTTCTCAGTGCGACTTTGTTTGAAACTTGTGATTTGGCTTCGAATGGCATTGGTTTTTTGAGGCGGAAAGTATCTTTTGTAGAATGCAAGAGCCAAAGAATTCCAATCGGTGATGGCAAGTGCATCCATATCTAACTCACTCAACCAATCTTCTGCCCCGTCTCGTAGTGAAAAGGGAAATAACACCAACTTGATCTGATCTTGTGTCATCCCATCCGTTAAAGGAATAAAGCAACAATAGTTAGTGAATTTCTCCATATGCTTAGCAGGATCCTCAGTAGGGCTTCCTCCAAACATGTTTCGCTCCACCAAAGAGATATAAGATGGACGAATCTCAAAAGTGCTATTACCCGTAGTAAGGAGTTTAAATCCCTTGGGAATAGATGCAACGGTAGGCTCCGAATGGCTGGCTAGAGTAGGCATGGTTGTAGTGGGTGCAGAAATATGTGTATCCTCTTCTAAGGACGGTTTTTCTGCGACGAATTCGGCGTAAACTATTTCAAGCGTACTCAAGTCTTCCGCTTCTTGAATTTCCTTCCAAAAGTTTCGTCTAGCTCGGAGAGTTTTCTCTGGTTTGGAATCGTAGGGTACGAGATCAGACCTAGAACACCTGGGCATAAACAAAAACTAAAGAAAAGAATGAGAGCTGTCTTAAAGAACTTGGGTTCCCTGAGACGAAAAAGACAAACTAAGTAGAAACAAACAGAAAACTGTTGCCTTCCCCGGCAACGGCGCCAAATTTGATAAGGGTAAAGTCGCGTCACCTTAATCAAAGTAAACCTAATTCACTACTAACTAATAGTAAGCGGTAAGTAAGATATCGAATCCACATGGAGGCGGTAGTATTCTAATCTGTTAAACTAAGTTCGTCTCTATAGTAACAATTTCGGGGTTTTGAGATGTGAATAAACTTCTATAACTAATAGCAAACAATAACAATAACAATAAAAGGTTGAAAACAATAAGATTAAAAGTCTAGGGTCTCAGGTTCACTAGGATTATTGTTCAGGGATAGGGATAAAATCAACTATCACGAAATAAAGCTATCTAAGGTCACAAGATCGGTCGATTCAATTATGCCCTTTAGATCTACAATTTAACATGCGATCGCTATCATTAAACGAGTTCTATTCAATTATCGTAGCCTATCTTAGTCTTTACCCGGTCGGTGTCAATCCTAATTCGCGAGACTAGTTAATTAGTCATGGCCAGTAATCAAACAACTAGAATTAAAACGATAATCAAACGATAACCATGCAGTTGCAATTCAATCAATTAATCTACCCCTTCTAACAATCCTAGATCCCCTTTCAACCCTAGAAAGGAATTTAGCTACTCATAACGATATTAATAACAACAATAATAAATAAAGCAAACATGATTAATAATAATGAAAGGAGTAACAAAGAATAATTAAGGAACTAGAAGGTAACTAATTGAATAACAAAGAAGATTAAAGAATACTGATTACAAGCTTGAACTAAAGATAATAGTCTTGATGAATAAAATCCAGAGGCAAAGCAAAGAAAATTAGGGTTTCTAATATTAAAGCATCAAAGCATAAAAAGCATAACTAATTGTGAAAGACGAGCTTTCCTTTTATAATACAAATCTAACTAATTAGGTTAACTAGTTTAGGAAAATACGAAAAAGCCGTCAAAAAGCTAGGTTGCTCGATCGAGCAAACTGATTCTGCTCGATCGAGCAGCTATGACCACGACTCGATCGAGTAAGTGGCGATGCACGGTCGAGCATCCCTTCAAAATGGCTTGTTTCTTCGATTTTCTTCTTTTCTTCTCTTTCGTTCTTGTTTTCCGTGCCTAACCTTCTACGATCCAACTCCGTCATGCTTCATATCTACTCAAAAAGCTCTAAATGCATCCAATCTGCATTAAAACATAATAGAAGCGACATAATCGATATTCTAGCTAAAATATCATAGAAATAAGCAAGGAAAGACGGTAAATTGAGTTATATGCGTCTAAGGGAAGCATAAAATATGTATATAAATAATGATCATCACACAACACGACACGACACAGGTGGTTTATGGGTCGTGTCTTGTTGTGCTAAATATCTCAAAATGTTGTCCGTATCACGCCCCAGAAACGAAGGCACGATGGGCTTGGTCGTGACGTGCTTGTGCTAAAGTCGTGTCAACCTGCCCAAAAGGAGATAAACCCAAAAATAACTACAAATTTCATTTGTATTTAAATTTTACTTTAACAACCCGACATGTTATGATGAAAACTAACATATCTAATCATACGAGTTATCAATATAAAATTATAGGTTATCAAAATAAAACACTCCCTCTTATTCACTCATTTCTTCCCCTTTCCGTTTTGCACAAGAATTAAGAAAATAGATTTGGAACACAGAAAACACACTACCCCCTCACACAAATGAATTTGGACACACAAAACACACAACCCCACAACCAAAAAAGGAAAGAGGGATGAAAACCCGACTTACCAAAAAAGGAAAGAGGGAAGAAATGAAAGAATAAGGGAGTATTGTTTTACAAATTTATTAAATAATCTAATTGGACTTTTGGTTATTGGACTAGTCTTATGTGTAAAGTGGTCTTACACAACAATTTGTGTAACACATATTTACATGTTCAGATATTCAATTGTTTAAGATTTTAATTTAATCGGTTGTGCCTAACCCAGCCCAGCGTGCCAAGCCCGCGTGCTAACCCATAACTTTAATTCTACAAATCAAATTCACAAATTTGGGTGGAAAATGCTAGTCGTGCCACGCGTGGGTTGTTAGTGGATCGTACCTTCATTGGCTTTGTCGTGCTTGGCCGCCTAGGCACGGTGATTTTGGGAAAATAGATGACCCAACACGACACGCGACCCATTGCGTGCAGTCTATTGCATGTCGCGTCGTGCCAAAACGGGCCATGGATCGTGCTCGGGTGTGCCAGCTTAACGACCCACGTGCCCACTTCCATCTTTAACTACTTACGATGAATTTCACTTTAATTTCAAAGAATTTCCTCCTCTTCTCCTTGTAGGAAAGAAAGGTATATCTTTTATCAAAAAGATATTAATATGTTTCATCAACGACCAAACCGAATTATAGACAAATAATATAACGGTAAATATGCGATTGTAAATATTGTAAGTAGATATAAAATAGAGAAATGAGAGAAAAGGTTGTGGCTTGACAATGTCACTGTCCTAAAGTCGAAGTTGCCCCGTACTCTACACACAACCTCAATGAAAATCGACCCCCAGGATTACACAACCATTGTACCTCCGGTGTAGATGAAGACACAATATGAACCCAACCAAGAATATTGACAAAGAACCTCCAAGAACGGGTTTAGAGAGAGAACTACTTTGAGAGAGGAAAGTAATGGTTTTATTTTTGTGTAATTTGGAGTTGTAAAGTGTAGGTTTGACATTGTAAATTACAAATATTGTAAATAATGAACATGGGAGACCACACAATCAACTTGGAAACCACATGAGTCAACCATGAAAAATGCATATTCAACTTAGAAATATGCTCAAAATAAATGTGGAATATTGCTTCTTTTGAAGCATCAAATCCAACACTGCTTGTTTCCAATTTTTCTACCCACAAATGAATGAAGCTTGCTATTTATAGAGAAAAGTTGGGCTTTTTCTAGGGCTTTAGTCGCAGGTCCATTTCTCAGATTCTTTGCGAATTTAGCCAATTTGACTTTTGTTTGGATCCGAATAGATCAGAATGACCCAAATTTAATTTAAAAGAGACAAAATAATTAAATTGAGTAAAAGAATTTTTTCTATTAACTCAAAATAATTAATTTCTTTTATTTTCCGACACATAATTGCCTATAGTACAACCAGAATAAGGCATATGGATCAGTTCATGGATTATACATCAGAGTTAGTACATCTGATTATTTACTTTCTGAGTTTTATGATAAACTTTTTGAGTTTTATGATAAACTTTTTGAGTTTTATTTTAAAGAATTTGAGTTTTTATTTTAAAGTTTTTTTGCATGTTTACTTTAATCTTAAGCTAAAAAAATATAACATTGCTAAAAAACTATACTTATAAATTAAATTAATTTTGAGTTTTTCCATTAAAAAATTATTATATAACATGTAAATTGTAAATACTCGAAAAAATTATATAAAAACTCAAAAACTAAAAGGGTATGAGGTAATATATCGGATGCGTAATCCTTTTTCCCCATATGTATGGTAATGGATGTACCATGCTCATATACATCTGGTTGTAGGATCTTATTTGTGCAAATTTTCGTTTGTTTGTGAGATGGTCTCCCTCCATATACAAATAAGATGCTACAACCAGATGTATATGAGCATGGTACATCAATTACCAATCTAATTGAACTTATATGCAATCTTTTGGAGCTTTTAAATTTATTTTGTTACATTTTAATTTTTTAGGTGTCAAATTAAAATCTAGTTGAACCTATATATATTATTTTTTAGTTTCATTATAATATTTTGAGTTTAAAATTTATATAAAGCCGCTAAAGCTCTTAAAATATATATATAAGCTCACTTTTTTTTTTATTATAAAGCTCCAAATCTATACACAAAAGAAACGAAAGAAAATAAGTTGTAAAACGTAAGGAGTAAAAAGTAGTGTGGCATGTTCCACATTCCAGCAACACAATTCCTGTCATTTTTCTTTCCTATTTCCTAAAATTTCTCCATCTCCTTCTCCGACCAGCCGGCAAATGACGTCATAACGGCTGGCTTTGAATTCCGTACCGTTATACAAACAAAACGATGTCTCGGCAAATGGCGCCTCATTTTCACAAATCTAAAACGCTCGATAACAAATACGTGAGTCTCATTCATTCACCTTTCTTTTTCTTTTTAATTATTATTAATTAATTGTTTTGGATAGTCGCTGTTTGTAATTGTTCTTGTTGATTTACATTCACTGATTGCTCGTTTACACTTGTTTTGATGCAACTATTTTGATCTGAGCTCGCAAAAAATCGAGTAATTTAAAAGTCAGTCGCTGAAATTATTACGAAATAAAGCAAAATGACTCGCTAAACTGGTTAATTTAATTTTTCCGGTTAATTGTGAAGTAGCAGTCTTTCACGGCAATTATTTTGCGTCATCTGGACACAACCTCTTCCGGGTAAAATTGCGTACATCCCACCCCTTTACCCTGCAATTCGTCGGAGTCCCCTGAGTTTGTTTTTTCCGGCTTATGCATTGCTCACTTAGTTTTTTTAACCGATTTGAAACGCTTCTTTTGATTCTGCACTCTCCTTTTTGTGTCTAAATTTAGTTTTGTAAACTTATTTTATTGTTGAATTACATTCCTTGAGAATTGAGATACTTTGTGGATAACAGGTACTTAGCACAACTTTTTTTTAAATTCACTTAATTCAACTTTTAGTATTGATTTCCTCATTTGGATCACCATTTATAAATTTTAGGGCATTAATTGATAGTGTGCCTTAGCATCATTAATGGAATTTAAATGTAGCATTTGTCATTTATTTCGTTGGTATTGAAGGAGGTTGTGGTATTTGTGCACTTGTGAATTCTGATATCGACGTCGCATTTTTCGCACCTTCTAGGGTTACTCCTCCTTTATGTAGATGTACTAAAGTTTAGTACTTGCCTTTAGTCCATTTCATATGCTTTTTGTAAATCTGATTTGCTCAAACATCTTATGATAGATGCTTGGTGATGAGATTGGCAAAGGTGCTTATGGTAGAGTTTACAAGGGATTAGACCTGGAAAATGGAGATTTTGTTGCAATTAAGCAGGTTTCGTTGGAGAATATAGCGCAAGAGGATCTTAATGTTATTATGGTATGTTTTCTTGCCTCCACATGTCTTAGACATCAGCTCATATTTGCTTCTAGAGAGTTACATAGGAGACACTCACTGCGTAATTTTCTTTTCTCACTCCTGCACCAACGTTTTCTTAGTTTCTGGTAGCATGGAAGACCAGTCTTTTGCATGCAGTATATCACTTTTTTGTTTTCGTCTTTCTAAATTTCTTACCTGTGGTGGGAGCAATATTTTTCCTGGGTTTTATGTGTTTTTGGGATTCTGGTACTTTTGTGAACGTAGCAAGTGTACAAGATGTTTCCATCTTAAATGGAGCCAAAGAATCGCTAATATTTGACTCAGGGTTATAATGGAATAAGACAAAATGACGCCTTAAACTGCCTCAAATTCTTTTTATCGTAAAGTTGTTGTCATTTGATGCAATATTCCACACAATATTCTCTACGTGTCATCCAAACAACTTCTTTGTGTAACACATGGGTAAAGTTGTATAAATCTGGCTTCACGTATCCCACCATCTGTGGGAGCCCTAGAGAATGATGTTGTTGTTGAGTGTAGGAGAAATTCTCTTCGTGCTGAGGTTGAAGAGGAGAAAAGGAATATCTGTGGTCTTATTTATTTGTTTATTTTGCAAACTTTTCCCTTCATTTGAATCTCTCCTTTGTCATTTTCCCCAATGTTCTCTATTACTTTCTTAATATATCACATTCAAAAAGTTTCTCTCTGTTTATGTTTATTTTATTTTCTTCTCTCCACACTTTTTTTATGCATATCTTACTTCATTCTGTTGCCTTGTTCTCCCTTTACTTTTAATTGTTTCCCACCTCATATTGGTGGTTCCGAGAATGGTTCATGCTAAGTCTCACATTAACCCCCCCCCCCCCCCCTCCAAATAAATAAAAAAAAAGAAAAGAAAAATACACACTGCCCTGTAATATATTCGTTCCTTATTCGACTTTCATGTGATTTTTTTTGGACATCATACAATATCTTTTGGCCTGACGCATGGATTCTCTATTCGCAGCAAGAGATTGACCTCCTCAAGGTACTTGTTCTTTGCTCTCACTCATTAGCAACATGTGCGTAACGGGAGCTGACCTCAAGTTTGCAAGTATATTTATTGACTGCTGAGCATTGTCCTGCCTGCCTGTGGGGACAGGCTTTTGGGATTGACATTATACATATCATATATCCCTGGAGCCAGGGTGATTAACATTATTATATAAATTGTAGGAAATGTGAAAGTAGCCTGGTGAGACAATATTTTGAAAGGCACACTAATAGCTGCATATTGTGCTGGAGCCCCCTTTCTCTTGAATATTGTGTGCTTAAAACCTTTGTAATAATATTCTATATCGCATTTGATCTGGGATTAAAGGCAATGTTAGCTGATAATCATGATGTTTGTGCAATAGCTCACTGCTAATAGGCATTTTGTAACTTCACTTTACAGAATCTGAACCACAAAAACATTGTGAAATATCTTGGATCCCTGAAGACTAAGAGCCACCTTCACATAATACTTGAGTAAGGGCCTATGTTTGTTTTAGCTTTTTTTGTACAGAATCTAGGTAGCATCTGTTCTGTATCTGGTAACACTTTGTTGTGGCCAAATCTTGTTTCTGCAGGTATGTGGAAAATGGATCACTTGCAAATATTATTAAGCCAAACAAATTTGGGCCCTTTCCGGAGCAACTAGTTGCTCACTACATTGCTCAGGTCTACTTCATGTCTTACTATCTTCTTTTCTGTTTATGTTTGCATATGTTCATCTATGTGTGCTCTTGACTAGGTTTTAGAAGGTCTAGTGTATCTCCATGAGCAAGGAGTCATACATCGGGACATCAAGGGTGCCAATATATTGACTACCAAAGAGGTATATCTTTTTGACATTGATCATTTGATGTAATTCTAATAAACGTCATTATGGTCAACAACAACAGAGCCTTAGTCCAAACATGGCTTGGGGTTGTGAGACGGATTTGCGGAAGCGATTAAATTAGTTGAGTTAGTTTGCGCTATGCTTGCCCACATCACAAACTTAACGAACAATAACGATATTAATGTAAGTGATATTTGAAATGACTTTCGTCTAGAAATCGAATCAATGGGATATTTACGTAGAAGATTTGCTGAGATCTTGAGCCAATGTTTGTCTAAGTTAAAGGCCTATTTAACTTGAGACGATGATTTGAAGTACCTTCTCAAATCGAAACTTAATCAGTTTTCTGAACTTTTTATTAAGCAACTCGAATGAAAAATAACGAATATAATCAATCCTATTTAAAGCTACAACAATGACTTATCTAATGGGAGTAGGAAAACATATTTTACCGGACTCCTTATTCATACGACTAGTAAACTTCTAAGGGCACATTAATTGCCATTTTTTTTTATTTATATTTATTATATTCCTACTAGATAAAGATAACTAATAAATTAGTCATAATAGAATTACGATACATGACAAGTTTTTCATGTATCATACTCCCCTTCTTAAAAAAGATCCGTCCTCGAATCTTCGAAATCGTGAAGTAGAGAATCCCGTCTTTATACCCATCAAGATCAGATACAAATCTCGAAAACAATGATGTAAGAACACCTAAGGTGAACACATATTTATTTGTACACACCTGTGATCTTTCCTTCAGTTTGTCATCTTCAATGTAGTCTTCAACCTTTTCAGTTTTGATTGCTTTGTAGTTTGTCATCTTCAATGTAGTCTTCAACCTCTTCAGCTTTGATTGCTTTGTAGAGTCTGTGGTACCACGACTCCCCGACACGGGTGTCGTGTCTGACACTTGTCCGATACGATATTTTGCACGAATTTTTAAGTTTTTTGTTCTAAGGTATTGGTGTTGTGCCGAACATGATAGATGTCGGACATGCGACATGGGAGCTAAGTGAAGTGTCGGAGTAACATAGGCCATAGTGACGACCTACATGGTAATCTTTGACCTTCTTGTGCCATCCACCCTGCCACCCTTTATGCAGCAAAATCAAACCTCAACTTGAGTAACCAATGTCACCTATAATCTCCTTTGAAACCTAGTAAATGAAATAACTATTTCTACAAGCATTCCCAGATAATTTGATGACTAATCAAGTGGTACTGGCTAATTACAAATCCCAGAACTCTTTTCTACACAGCTCCTAGAAAACCTCAATTTCAGGCGGTAAAAGGGGTACTGGCTAATTGCACTAGTATCCAACTAATGGGTAGGATGTAATCAGCTATTACCAGCGACATTCAGTGTTGAAGTCCTCTTCCAGGGTAGGATGTTTTCCAGATACACTTCTAGTTAGAGATTTAAAGCTTTGGTTTACAACTTTTTTAGAGATTTGAAGACTTCAGCCCTGCAATGTTCATTGCTTATCGTTGCTCTTTGTAGCTAATATTTATGAGTATATGGTGTCTTTATCAGTTGTTGGGACTTGGATATCATAGTAAAATTCTTTACCAGACTCTTCGAAATATTTTGATACGTGTCGGTTGTCTTGAACAGAGTGGAGAAGTTCTTGTTCTGAACTCCAAGTTTCTTATTCTTTATCTGTTTTGGTCTTTCTCATTACTTGCCTAAAATCACTGCTATCCTTCAGGGTTTAGTCAAGCTTGCTGATTTTGGGGTCGCAACGAAATTGACAGAAGCAGATGCCAATACTCACTCTGTTGTTGGAACACCTTACTGGATGGCTCCTGAGGTACTTAAATGGTTTGAGCTTGGTTCCCATGATGCTTATAACTTTTTCCTGTGATTCTTGTTTTTCTTCCATCTTTGGCGCTTGCTTTTGTTTATTGGGTTATTGTGAAGAAAAATACGAACTAATGATTATTTGTCGGATAAGCGAAGCTTTTGTCAAGAACATATGAATTATAATACCTTGCATATGAACTTCTGAATATGCTACTTGTTGTTTTGATACTTATGATCACTGCTAATTGATGGGGTCCATTTATGTTACCTTTGTTTTTGTAATTAGTGTGGGGTGTTCAATTTTATGTTGTTGAAAGAGTGGAAGTACATGAAACTAATCAGGGTTTTGAAATGTGAGTATTTTGTGCTGCATCAGATATATGGAGCATCATTGCACTGTGATTTAATATGAACTTTTGAATATGCTGCGTGTCGTTTTGTTACTTATGATCGCTGATAACTCATGATATACATTAATTTTACCTTTTTTATTTTGTAATTTGTGTTTCTGTTCAATGTTTATGTTGCTGAAAGTACTTGGCATTGTTCAGGTAATCGAAATGTCGGGAGTTTGCGCTGCATCAGATATATGGAGTGTCGGCTGCACTGTGATTGAGCTTCTCACATGCGTACCTCCATATTATGACCTACAGCCTATGCCAGCTCTCTTCCGTATTGTGCAGGTCCAGTCTCTATTTCGCTCATGTCAGTCAAGTTGTGCACAACGCATGCAGGAGTTGTTTTTGTGGGGGTTCATATTTTTTTCCTTCTCCAAGCTTGTTGCTTAACTGTCTAAGATCATTAAAACAGAGAAATGTATGCTTTTAAATGTTGAAGTAAGGAATGCCCTTAATGGATATAAACGGATAAGGGGAATGCGGTAACACTGTTGAGGGTAAGAAAACGTGATGGATGCCACAAGAGAAAATGATATAATGGTCGAGTGGAATATGCTCCTGTCTTAAATGACGACACTCATAAATCCACGAGCTCAAATTTGGTGATATATGATTTGTCAATCAGTTGGAGTATTTGTGCGAATTCCTTTGTTCAAATGTGGAGTTTATACAAACATTCCCTTTTATAACTTACTAATCTTTCATGTTCTTAGTCATTTTTTATAATAGATTTTTTATGAGAGGTGGAATTTTGGGTGATAAAATTCTCCTTTAAGAGATTTATGAGGGTAAATGTGATTGAATAGTCTTGCCTGTACCTAGGTTGTATCTATGGGGCATGCGTCATGGATGATACAACGCTACTGACACTTGTATCTGTGTACACTGTACAGTAATCCAATATGCACCTGCATTCAACACTTGCAACCAAGTCTGAGTAACATATATCTGTAGTACTGGAATAGGTGTCATCTACAAAATTGTTAGATATTTGGGGATCAGCTGTGGGACTTTTACAGCTCTCCACAGTCCTGGTGGGGAAGTGGGTGGGAGACATCATAGTGATGTTAAGCGATGTTAAGCTTCTTATTACACAGACATCCATCCTTAAAAGGAAGCGAGGAGTATGCTTTAGTTCCAAGATTATTTCTAGTCACATTTTGTGAGTTCTATACTTGGAGTTAGCCACTTGCAGTGTTAATCCTTAATTTGCATCTTTTCTTACAGGATGAGAACCCTCCCATTCCAGATGGCCTTTCTGCTGACATGTCTGATTTTCTCCGTCTATGTTTTAAGAAGGTAAACTTTAACATGGGGAACAATTTTCTATGTTGGATTTTGTTTGGCCTGTTAGGTTGCCATCGTTTGAGTGATTATTGTCAATTATGCATATATTGCACAATGGAGCGATTTAGAAAGATCATCAGTGCATGTATTTCATTCAGCCATTGCTAAAACTATGGCTAATTGTCCCCTCTGAAATGACTTTTCTACTAATCTTGATGGAAAGTAAATTACATGCCTCTTGTATATTGATCTTTCTAACTTTTGTCAAAGTTGGGCGGGGGGCTTGGGTGAGGTGCTGGTGTGCTTTTGAGTGTGGGGGTAGGTTTCGATGGGGGTGGGTCACTGGTGGCGGCGGGGGTGTCGCGCTGCAACCTTGGTGATTTCAGGGTAGGAGTGAGTTTTGAGGTAGGTGATGGTTGTTTCAGGGAAAGAGGGGTGGTTGTTGGGTTGGGTGGTGTTTTGTCATTCTCTTTCATGTTCGAAACCAAACAAGGGAATTAACGGGATATCCTTTTCTTTCTCCTTGTATCTCTTTCTTGATTCCTTCCCTTACCTCTGCATGAACCAAATGCCTTCTTAATTCTCTCGTTCCTTTTTTTGTATGTGGGCATCACCCTCTTGTTGAATGTTGTACATGGCATCACTCCGTTGGTGTCCTTTAATCTATATCCTCTGTTACTTGTCATAAAAAAAATTACCTCTTAGTAATTGCGTCTAAGTGAACATATGTAGTTAGAAATTGCGGGAGGGGAGAATTAATAATCTGTTAGATACTTTTTGTCAATGTCTCCGATCATTTACTTTTTCCTCTTATAGTGACATTTTCTAGCTTATTTCAGGATGCCAGACAGAGACCTGATGCCAAGATGCTTCTTTCTCATCCCTGGATACAAAATTATAGGCGTACTTTGCAGCCTTCTCTTCCCCCGAGTGATGCAGTCAGGTAGTTGGTAGTTCCTTAGTATGCAAATCTCTTTTTCTGCTTTTTGCCAGATTGATTTCTAGATGCAAATAATGTTTCTGAAAGTACTCAAGTGATTCTCAAATTGCTTCTTAAGAAGCAGATTATGTAATACGCTACTCTGTTGCTAGAGTGATGAAAGTGATGATTGAGAATTTGGATCGTCCGGGAGTTGAGATTTGCTGACTGTGTTTATTTTTTATTTTTCTTCAACTAATATGTTCAGTTTTGTTACTGAGGTTGTTTGCTCACAATCAAATACTTAGGTTCAGTGGCGTCATGGTTCAAAATCTCGGCCGAGTTGTATCGTATTGGCCGAGTTGTATCGGATTTTCACTCTACCGATACAAGAAATCGTTCGAGAAATCACTGTGATTCACCGGCCGTTCACGACGGCCAATTAAGGACCGATTATACCGCTACCGCGACTACGGCTGATACCGTGATTTAAATCCATGAGTGGCGTTCTACTCTGAACAACCTGTAATATTTGAAGCCTTGAAAGCCATCTTAACCAGAATTTTGGTTCCATCTTCTTGTAATCTGAAGCAAACGCATTGTATTGCCATGGGGTAGTAATCAGAAAATTTAATAAGACTGGCAGGCCATTTCAATAATTTCTGCTCTACAGTATATTCTTGCATATTTGGTGTAGTCATTTCTTTTATACAGTTCATACTTGCTCTCCTTGCTTATCGGTGCGTAAAAATTAAGCATGGTTCATATATTGAGATTTTCAGAGTATTATCTCATTCACATGGCGCTACACTATTAAAAAGTGGATAAGCATAAATGCATACCTATATGATATAAAGCAACGTTTTGCATTCTTCGGAATCCTCGCAGATTATTCCTGTGGTTTAACAAGCAGTCTTCTGCACTCTTCAAATTTGATTATTCATGTAGTTATAGTGCCTTGTTGTGTTAAGTTCTTACTTTAATGGTTTACTACTACGAAAAATGTTCTCCCCGAAACTCCATGTTGGCATGATATACAGCTCTACCCAATGTTATGTGGAACATTCAGATTCTATTTCTCAGAGTACTAACGTGTTAGTGGTTCTATTGTTGCAGGAGTACACAGGACGATGTATTGACGGAAGCACAAATATCTAATGGTCACGAAATTGTCATGGCTGAAAGCCATGCTATGGATGGGGTAAGTATAGATCTTTGGTGTTATAATACTTATTAGTTATAACTTGCTGATTGTTGGCTTTGAATGGATGCAATATAACCTCTTTTTATAGTGTCATTAGCAGAAAATCCTTGGGCTGTACTTTACTTTCTGACTAGTTTCTGTCTGTTTTCTTATCTTTTTCCAACGGTGTCAATTCCATTAATTTTGTCGCAAATTTATATTGTTGTAGGGTCCGCATCATTAATTTTATTTTGTGGCTGATCAAATGATTTCTAGAGTCACAATGTTTTGTTGTGAAATCCATGTTCCTTGAGTTTTAACTGATGCTACTGTATGTATATTAGTTAGGACAGTAAAAATCTTGCCGTGTTCTTTTCCCTGTTCTGTTGTTTGAGTGGCCACTTAACCTAATGGTAGGCTGTCCTGAGAGAGACGTTGTCTCGTGATGATGGTGATGCAAATAAATTTGATGATGGTGATCATGTGCATACCATTGATGCATCTGAAGAAGGAGCAGAAATTTCTGGAAACGTGCCATCAGATCAGGTGCCTACGTTAGCTAATCATGATAAAGTTTCTCAGGAAGAAGATTTCCGTGCATCTGAGCGGTTTCCCGAGCCAGGTCATAAGAATTATCATGGTGAAGTGTGCACCAATGGTGAAGCAGGATCTCTAAAGTCTAAAAAAATGGACGTGCCTGGAGATATTGAAGGGAAATCAAGTGCAGTACAAAAAGTGAGCAGTTTATTCAGTTTCGGAGCAAGGAGTCATGACGAAAATCTTCAGAAGGTAAAAGTTTGTTTCACAATTACTGTAACTACTCTGACATCATTATGCTCAGTTAATCGATATGTTTCTCACTCGGTTAAAAATCATCTTCTAGATTTGCTTTGTTAATTAGCTTCTAGGATTATCATTGATGAGTTCAGTTGACTCTGTATATATGTTGTAAAGATAAGACGCTTTTGTTCTCTCTCCCTGTCTAATAGATAGGTTAGAAGTAATTGTATTAGAGACAACCAAGGGGTGCCACCTAGTATAACTCTTGTTTATCTCTATTGTAAATTCTTAATCTTGTGAGAAATTAGAGTGGAGGGATTTGTTGACTACAAAGCGTTTCAAATTCTATCTTCTAATGAAGCACAGTGTTTTTTTTTTCCACACTGTCTATAATACATATGTAATTATGTATGAGGCAACTTTCCCTTAGGCTTAACAACCTGTAAATTAAGCCGGAAATTAGCCCTTGCTGATCCCTTCCCCATGCCTCTATTCTAATAAAAAGTCCTTAATGATTAAAGGTATGCTGTTGTTCCTGATTGTGTACTATCTTGCAAGGCGGCCAAAAAGGGCATTTCTGATGGGAACGAGCTTAGTAGATTCAGTGATCCACCTGGTGATGCATCTTTGGAGGATTTATTTCATCCACTTGATAACAACATGGAAGACCGTGTTACTGAAACGCCTGCATCAACATCCTCCTCAAATGCTAACCGACATACTTCAATTCCCGAGTCTGGAAAGAACGACCTAGCAACAAAGTTAAGGGCTGCCATTGCACAAAAACAGAAGGATAATGAAATGGGCCAGCCAGATGGAGGAAACCTGCTTCGTGTTATGATACGTGCTTTGAAGGAGAACGTGATAGACATAGACAGTGGTGTGGTATGTTCCAAGGAAATTTTACATATTTTCTGTGGCTGAATTAGATCTTTCAGTCTATTTACTTTCAACATTTATGTCAACAGGGTTTTGATGACAAGCTGCCTGGAGAAAGTCTCTTTCCTCTTCAGGTAAAGAGCAATGTTTCTAGACTGGAATCTGTTTGTTGACATCTGTTCCGGTCCATCCTTAGGCTACTTACATCTTAGGCCTGTGTGGTGCGCAAGCCTGCTAAAAGTTGCAAATTCTAATTCTATAAATTAAGAAAAATTCAGATTTCTTAAGTAGGCATTACATACAAAATCAATTGTGATTTGTGATACATTTTATAAGTCCAACTTAATCCACAAATAAAAAATAGTATCCAACATGTTTCATCGTATTTCAAATTCATAGTTTAACCGAAGGTTACTCACTCTTGAAGAGTTGAAGTACATTTATTATTTTTTGGATAGAATATCTATTCATTTTATATGCGTTAGCCATCACTTTGCATTACCCCGTTGCAAATACCAATATATAGGTTGATGCATCATCGTTGTTATGCTTTTTCCGTTGGAGTTCCATGTGCCACACGTGCAATTTTGTGTCATGGCTCGCGGCACGTCAAATAGGCTTTTTTTTTACTCTAGATTGTCTCTTTATCCTAGGCAAAGCTATGCATTAGACTAATCCGTAAACATCATGCTGTTGAGTGTTGATGAACAATTGGCTAATTAGTTTGTTGTCCTCCCGTGTATGTGCCGTTTCTTTTTCAATCGTAGTGAATATCTGTTGACTCAATTGACAGTTGTCTTCTCTTTGACTCTTAAATAGTACACTTCATTTAGGCCAAAACATGAATATTTTTAAAATAAAATAAACGATTCAGAAACTTGTACAAACACCAGCGTTGAATACTGGGAAGGCTTATTTTTCTAGAATTTTATTGGATATGTAATCCCAATGGTCAGATTTTAAGGATTCATAATTACCTCATTTTACAGTAGCTGGTCCTTTTTTTATCCTATTGTTAGGAGCCACAGGTACTCCCTTAATTAAAGAACAACAGTGAAGAAGCAGGCCAGTTTGGGGATTCTTATTATCATAATGCGTTCTCTAACCTTAGACAGGTTTGGGCTTTCTAATTCGAAGTGCAAAATTGGAAGGTAGGTGATGAGGAAATTGGTTGCGAAATTGTTGAGTGAGGAATCAGAGTGGCTGTGTAGGATTCCAAGATCTGTAAGAAGGAACAATTCTGGAGAAGCACAGTTAGTGTATCCTCAATTTCTCTTCCTCTAAGCTGCTTCGTAAAAATGGAATCGAGTAACTTTTGTATGACAATGCCCACCGCCTTCTCTAGCCTGCATACTATCTTTCAGCATGCTCAACACTACTAGTTAATTGTTCCTTATTTCTCAGTAGGTGTCCTTTTTTTTGGTATGAGGGAACCTGTCTATGTAAAGCTCATGCATAATGTAATTCAAAAGCTATATGTTACTATGTCACTCATTTGTCTTCGATTGGTTGAGCTAATAATCAACTTTATGATTGGTAGGCTGTTGAGTTCAGCCGATTAGTTGGGTCTCTGAGACCAGAGGAACCAGAAGATGTGATTGTTAATTCTTGTCAGAAGCTCATTGCATTTTTTCATCAACGATCAGAGCAGAAGATTGTTTTTATCACTCAGCATGGCTTTCTACCTCTTATGGAATTGCTTGAAGTGCCTAGACCTCGGGTATATAAACTGTTATGTACCGTGTACTTCTTGTCTTGGAAGTTATTCCGTCCAGTACTGTTTACTCTTAACAGGATCAATACATAATGTTTTTAAACTTTGCATGGGACAGGTTATATCCTCAGTCCTACAAGTGATAAATCAGATAATCAGAGATAACATTGATTTCCAGGAGAATGCTTGTCTTGTTGGACTGGTGAGTATCTCTTTGTTGATTGGTACTGAACATCAGTAATTTCATTTGGTGACTAGATAAGATAAAATAAGGTATATAACTATTGTCTGTGATTTTTTGCGTGTTCTATTTGTTGTGAAGTTTGGTACTCCCTCCGATTCTCAGGAAATGCCCCATTTCATTTGGGTGTTAAAATTAAGGGTGTATATTGACAATTCTACCCGCATCTTCTACCTCCCTCCCTCCCTCCCTCACTTCATCCCCCATACTGCCATTCTGCAGAGTACCAATCCCACTAGACACTCCATCAACACTCCCTCTTACCATCCACCGTCACAAGCTCACCTCAACAACCATGGCCTACATCAACCATCACAACCACCACCACTGGCTGACATCAACCACCACCACCACCACCACCACCGCTCCCTTTCACCATCCACCGCCACTACCCATCTCAACCACCGCCACCACTAGCCCATCTCAACCAGCACCACCGCTTGCCTCCTTGTCGACCTCCCCCACCACTCCTCACCAAGCCACCACCACTATCCGTCTATCCAGTGTTCCCCACCAAGTCACCACCACAGATTGTCTAACCACTCACCCAGAAACACTCACATCAAACTACGCACAAAACCTCATCTCCTTGTTTGGTTAACAACTAGGCTTGGAGATAAATGGAGCGTTACAGAATGGAGGGGGGGGATCCATGTTCCTCCAATAAGCCTTGTCAAAATCCCTCCAACATAGGAAAGATTGGAGGGAAAACTTCTTTGTTCTGTTCCCCCTTCCCTCCCCCCCTCCCCCCCTCCCATTCATCCCCCGTCCCCTCTCTTTCCCTCATACTTATGTATCAAAACACATCTAGAAGGTTTTCGTCACTACAGTGGTGTAATGTTTTCCATTTTCCATTTGTATAGTGGGTTCCAATGATGCGTTGCTGCATCTTTTCTCTGTCAAGATGAGTTTTTATTCCACATTTTTATGTTGCAGATACCTGTTGTCATGGGTTTTGCTGTTCCTGATCGTCCTCGGGAAGTTCGTATGGAAGCTGCTTATTTCCTGCAGCAGCTTTGTCAATCCAGGTGAAGCTTTTTTCTTTATTTTTTACATAAGAATAGTAAAAGTATAGACTTGTTGAGAATTCCATGAGAAATTTCTGATGGCCATCCGGCAAAGCTACTTCTCGAGCAGGGTCAAAAATTGTCCATGCCCAACCTTCTAATTGACCTTATTGGCCCTTTCTTTCTCGTTGGGCAAAAAGTAGGTATAAGCTCACAATCTCACATAATTCATGTCAGATTCCTCTGATGGATCAACAAGAATTTTTTGTACTGGTAACTAGCTAATCTTAGGGCGAACTTGATACCAGTTTAAATGAGGCAGGTATCTTAACTCTTGTATCACCTAACTGATTCACTATTAATTTTGTTATAAGCTGCCTAATCATAAATTTTATTAAAAAGTACGTACAGTTTACCAACTTCAATTAAGAGAGATTAGCCGATTAGTATACAAATTTTGGACTACCGATCCAACCTATCTTTGGGCACATTAGATGGCATTCTGCGCTCATCACTCGATAAAAATGACTCAAATCTTACGACTCCAATAGCTTAAATTTACGCAACTGTCTACTAAGGTGCTCAGTTATTGTTTCTTTCTTTCTTATTGAGATCATACTTTGTTGTATGCTCAATGTAATGTGGTATCTCATGATTCCATTCTTAACTGTGCTCTGTAAAGATATTGAGATTTGAGAAAAGTATTATCTATAAAGATATTGAGGAAAGTGTTTTCATGGATATGGCTGTGCTGTGCTGACATACAGTTTATATTACGAGTACTCGAGTAGTATTTTCTGTAGTTCTATATGCTACTGTGGAAGATAGCTCTGATATTGATCCTGCTAGCGTAGTTATTTGGTCATGCATCATTCTTGACGTCTTTTTTTCCCTTTGCAGCTCGTCCACATTGCAAATGTTCATCGCATGCCGTGGCATACCCGTTTTGGTGGGCTTTATGGAGGCTGATTATGCAAAGTACAGGTAGGTTACTATCTTACAATAACACATGTTAACCTGTAATTTCTGGTTAGAACACTGTTGAATTGACAACGTGGGTGCTTGAGATGTTTTGTCAATCTCACTCTAAGAAGCAGCATTTCCTCAGTTTCTTGGATTTGATGTGACACTTTAAACAAGACAGAGTTACTAACATGTCAGATCGTGGATCTGAAATTATGTTTTCTCTTTGTCTATCTACCAGAGTTACTTTGCTGTTTAAGGCTTTAAGCTTTATATGCAAGAGCTGCAATTGATTCACAGCTTTTCTAATGAACTAATGATTTTGTTGAGGATATCTTATCAATTGACCGTTTCCTTTCGCTATCTAAGAAAAAGTTACAAACTGTCCAGGGAAATGGTTCATCTAGCTATCGATGGCATGTGGCAGGTGCTCAAACTTCAGAGATCAACCCCAAGAAATGATTTCTGTCGGATTGCTGCTAAAAATGGGATTCTACTGAGGCTTACTAACACGCTTCATAGTCTGAATGAAGCTACTCGCCTTGCTTCCATAGCTGCTGGTGGTGGAATTCTGGGTGATGGTTCAGTTCAGCGGCCACGTTCTGCTCAACTGGATCCTAGCCACCCTACTTTCATCTCAAGTGAAGGGCTTCATTCGGGATCTGAACAAATTGATTTCAGGGACTCGTCAGCTAACGGTATGTAATGTACGTTTGATCCATTTTTCAAGGCAAGATGCACGCAATCTGAAAAATTCATTTTATTCAGTTGACCCAGATAGGCCTCAGTCAAGCTATACATCTGCCGAGTCTGCTGCTACTTCTAGACTGACGGACCCTGCAGAAAAATTTGTGAATGTGGTAAAGGAGGCGACTCGGGCTGAAATAGATTTTAGACAGCAACGAAATGCTGGTTCTACCCATAGAGCGTCCACAGACAAGCCTCCAAAATCTGCTGAAGGTGCTGCAAATGGGCTTTCCGGTGCTGTTGCTTCTCAACCAGAGCAAGTCCGTCCACTTCTTAGTTTGCTCGATAAGGAGCCTCCTTCCCGGCATTTCTCTGGCCAACTAGATATGCGCCATTTAACAGGCATTGAGAGACATGAAAGTATAGTTCCTTTGCTGCATGCATCAAATGATAAAAAAACAAATGATGAACTCGATTTCCTTATGGCAGAATTTGCAGGTAATTCTCTCTCTGTTGGTGCATGTATGTTTTTCAGTAGATAGGGCATACCAAAGACTTCTATTGGCTATATGTTTGACTTCTACCATATTGTGTGGGAGGGTCGCAGCTTTTGAAAAGTCATCTTGCTGCATTCAAATGGCCAATACCAGACCTTTGATATGGAACTATGGAAGTGTCCGAGGAGTTGAGAACCGTTTGTCATAACGGCCACTTTTGACACTTTCTTTCCACTAGTTTGTAGCATTCTACTCCAATTCTGATAGATGTTAGTGGCCTAGTTATAAACATAGACTCGACTTCTAGCACACTTTTTGCTCACATTCGGGGTTCCTTGATGTATTTGTGTAGATCCCTTCTTTGTCAACATCGCACACTCCTAGCTCATGTACTAGTCCTATGTGGAATTGCTGTCATTTTTCTAATTTTTCATTTTTTATCAGTTCATACCATATTTCTCTCAGCAGCCTAACGGGATGGGTAGTGGGCCTCTAGGCCGCTCGTGACCCTTCTGCGGAGATATATATATGTATGTTTCTTGGTCCAAATCCGAATGTTGCTACCTTAACTTTCTCTACATACATACATTGTGATATAGCCGCATAGATACGAGAAGGTAGTCCTTTTCCCACTTTCAAGGATTATTATCGTGAACATGAGTGCTCTTATCCAGGATAAACGCGAGATGTCTTTTAGTTGTGCACCTTCAAGCATACACTGCATGTTTGTTTGATAAATGAAGTGAGAGAATATTGTTTTCTTCCAAATAATTCCTGCAAGTGATCCAACAAAAACAGGAACAACAAAGCCTTAGTTCTTACATAGGTTGGGTTCGGCTAACATGAATCATCATCCGAATCCGTTGAGGTTTGAGTCCGCCACTGCAGTCAAAAGGTAGATAAATGATTAACTAAACAAGTGTGTTTGTAAAAACTAAAATAAAAGTAAGAAAAGCGTGGAAGCCAAGATTTAGTGGCAAATTGTGTTTATAAAATAAAAAAGAGTATGTCATTTTTTATAAAAAATAAATAAATAAATCTGTAACTGAAAATGATAAAGGGTAACTAAAAAGTTAAAACTCAAATTAAATCTTCAACATGAATTTTTTCTCTACAGAATACCCTCTCCCTCACCATTCTCTCACTAATTCTCAAAACACTCATATCGCTTTCAATCACCCTTATCCATGTTGTTTCGGTCTTCCCCTTCCTCTAACAATATTATCCATTTCCCAACACTCTATTCACCTCATCGGTGCCTCCAATGCTCTCTCCGCTCCACATGACCAAACCACCTTAAATGGTTTTCCCTCTTCTTATATTCAATCGACCCAACACCTACTTTCTCCCGGACCAGCAAAGCATACGCATCTCAGCTACCTTCATAAATTTTGTACGTCCATGCTTTACTGCCTATAAGAGTGCAAGCCTAACAGCGTGTGATAAAATTTATCCTTTAACCTATAAGGTACACCCAAATCACATAGCAATCCCGTGGCGCTTTTCCATTTCAACAATCCTGTTTTGATTCTATGGGTCACATCTCCATCTAATTCCCCATTACTCTGGATAATATAGATCCCAAATACTTAAAAACGTCAGAACCATGGAGCATGCCTCCCTACCCCGTTTCCACTAAATCTAGACTCTAAATATCCCGTCTTCTTTCTGCTTAGTGTAAAGCCTTTTACCTCGAGATTCTAACGTCTGTCTCCAAAGCTCCATTTTCGTTACAACTCCGTCCCTTGTTTCATCAATCAACACAATATCGTCTGCGAACATCATGCACCATGGAACCTCGTCTTGAATTGATCCCGTCAATTCCCGTCAATTCATCCATAACAATAGCAAATAACATAGGACTAAGCGTAGAACCTTGATGCACTCCAATCGTAATAGGGAACTCTTTTGTCTTCCCCACATTAGTCCTTATACTCATAGTGCTCCCTCATACATGTCATTTATAATATCAATATATTTTCGCGATACTCCCTTTTTTTATAATGCCCACCAAAGTACTTGCCTCGACACTTTATCATCCGCCTTCTCTAAATCAATGAACACCATATGTAAATCCTTATTCTTGTCCTGTTTTTTCTCCATAATTGTCTTATAAACCTGTGACTCTGTGAGTGTCATGTGATTGTCACTGCCGGTCCCAAGCTCGGATGAAGGAGGAGGGTTTTGGTAGGCTTATGGCAGCCAGCGTAAAAATTCCCGTCATACTTTATGGACATGAATCAAAATTCCCGCAAGAGATCCAAACCCTTGTTTTTATTCTTGGATAAAAATATGCATTCTCTTCATAAATAATTATAGGAGATTGAACCAATAAGGATTTATTTTTTCACTCTATTTGTATCCATCTCTCCATTTCATTTGGCGACTCTTTTTGTTAAATGCTTATATTGCTGCCTGCTAAACAGCGGGTGTGTTTTCTACTGATGGCAATATTGATATCTCCAGGACTCAGATTGTTTCTGATGCCTCTCAATTATGATCTGTCATCTAGCTAGCTTGATTTTTGTGCATCTTTTGTAGGATTAAAATTGCATTTTTTTCCTGCAGAGGTCTCTGGGCGTGGAAGGGAAAACGGAAATTCTGAAACGCCAAGAATCCATAAGACCCCAGTTAAGAAGCTGGGGTCATTGATTTCGAATGATGGAGCTGCTTCGACATCTGGACTTGCATCCCAGACCGCATCAGGTGTACTCTCAGGTTCAGGTGTTTTAAATGCTAGGCCAGGGAGTGCAGCGTCATCAGGCCTGCTTTCTCATATGGTGTCTGCTTCGAATTCTGATGTTTCGAGAGAGTATCTTGAAAAAGTGGCAGAGCTCCTTCTTGAGTTTGCCAAAGCAGATACCACAGTGAAGTCATACATGTGTAGTCAAAGTTTGCTTACGCGTCTTTTCCATATGTTCAACAGGGTTGAACCTCCTATTCTTTTGAAGGTACTCGGTCTTATAATCTAAGTTCTCCCCTGATAATTGAGATATTATTAACTATTTATCAATTTGACCGTTATACCTTTGTTTGTACCCTCTTTTTTGTGTTTCTTCCTAATCTCTTGAGGAAAAAGTGCTTGGAATTCGTTGTGACTTTCATTGTGTTTCTTGTTGCAGTTACTGAAGTGCATCAATCATTTATCAACTGACCCTAACTGTCTGGAAAATCTTCAGAGGGCAGAAGCAATTAAACATCTTATTCCTACCCTTGAACTGAAGGAAGGGTCTCTAATTTCCCAAATACATTATGAGGTAGGAATTAAAGTTTTTGATGTTTTTTTTTCTACTTTGATATTTTTTTATTTGGAAATCGTGCATTTGCCATTTTGGCTATTAGTGAGAGGAAAGGTTCAATGTCTTCTAGTGGAACCCATTGTCCTGTTTTCTTCATATTACTCTGTAATTGCCAAGTATGTTCCCGGTTTCTGGCTAGTTTCTCTATTGGGTATTCATATATCTCAATGTGCTTTTGTATCACATTATTTGACAAAATGATACTCCCTCCATTCCACTAGGTTATTTACCCTCTTAAAATGCGAGGGGGATTTTGAAAAGTGTAAACAATCCATCGGAAATTTGGAATAGAGGGATTAGAATTTAGATCTGGTATTAGTGATCTAAGACTTGCAAACTCTTGAGGTGATCAGAAGGCTGTAGGATATCTTTATATGTTGCTCTGTAGTAGTTAGAGATCATTCTTTCTTGTGACATACAATGTGCAAAATTCTCCCATTACAAAGCAACATGCATTTCTGCTTGATTTATAGATTCTTATAGAATGTAAATTAGTGAAATCAAGAGAGAATACCAAAATTATCATAGAAGAGAATGCATGTTGTGCTGCGTTTGTCGACAACATATAGCTTTGTAGATAATTTAGTGAGAATAGGGTGTATGCTTTTGATAAGAGATTGTCCTGTGCTCATACCTGTAGTCCTGTACCACAGAAAATTCTGTGCAATTTGGGATACTATAGACTACATTATTCTGTTTAAACTTTGTTTCCTTTCCTTCTTAAAATGTAGACCACATTTTTCGTTCTCTCTCTACTCTCAACAGTCAACACTTCCCTTGCAGCCTGCTCCCTTAAAATAATGTACCTAACTTAATTGGCCATGGTCTTTTGATCAACTCTTTTGATGGTTCTGACCGGAAGGTTTCTTTCTCTAAAGGTCCTCAACGCGCTGTTCAACCTCTGTAAGATAAATAAGAGAAGACAGGAGCAAGCAGCTGAAAATGGAATCATCCCACACCTGATGAATTTTATCATGGTAGATTCTCCTTTGAAACAATACGCATTGCCCTTGCTGTGTGATATGGCACATGCGTCGCGAAATTCAAGGGAGCAGTTACGAGCCCATGGTGGATTAGATGTATATCTAAGCCTGCTGGATGATGAGCTTTGGTCCGTGACTGCCTTAGATTCAATCGCAGTTTGTCTTGCACATGACAATGACAATAGGAAAGTTGAACAAGCTTTGCTTAAGAAGGAAGCAGTGCAGAAGTTGGTCAAGTTTTTCCAGGACTGTCCAGACCAACATTTCGTGCACATATTGGAGCCTTTCTTGAAAATTATTACGTAAGTTCTTTTGTCCCATAGGAAATTAGGAACTACATGCATTTACTTGCACTGTACTCCTCCATCCCAATTATATGTGCCCCCTTTTGTTAAGGTTAAACGATATAAATATACATTAGTTACCAGTCGCGGTTTCCATGTTTGATGCAGGAAATCACCCCGAATAAACACAACATTAGCTGTCAACGGTTTGACTTCATTGCTGATTGCTAAACTGGATCACAGGGATGCTATAGCTCGGCTTAATTTGTTAAAGCTAATTAAGGTTAGAAAACTTGCTTTCATTATGCTATATCTGTATGCTTCATTGTTTAATGCTTGTTCTTAAACCTCAAGATTGTGTGCATTGGCGACTTTGGGGTCATGTGGAGATTTTTATCTTGTAATTTGGATCAGATGATTCATTTTCCTGCTTCCTTTTTTCCATTTTTAGGAATTAAATTTTGTGCTGAAAATCAGCACCCAGTGCAAGTCTAAGTGTTTTCAATACATGGGAAAGGTTTTTAAGGTTTCTATTTAAAATTCTTGAGGCATAGTTGATGTGATGAGGGATTGGGATGGCTATCTTATACAATCATTCAAACGGTTTAACGGGTTATGATATTAGCTGACTGGCAGTTGTTGATATGAATGTTATTTGTAGGCTGTTTATGAGCACCATCCTCGGCCGAAACAATTGATTGTGGAAAATGATCTTCCACAAAAGCTCCAGAATCTAATCGAGGAGCGAAGAGATGGGCAGCGAGCTGGTGGTAGTGGCCAAGTTTTGGTTAAACAAATGGCTACTTCTTTGCTCAAGGCTCTCCATATCAACACTGTTTTGTAGTTATTTTACTCTTTTTCCATATATATATATATATATTTTTTGGTTTCCTCGTTTCAAACTGTATGTTTGTTTAGCAGGTTGATCATGTAAATTTTCACTTTTATGTGTGCTTTGTATGTAATGTAGTAGCACTCGGTCCCTCCAATCACTTAGCGCTTTTGGTACGTGATTGAGGACTGACCTTTGAACTCATTATGGGTGGGAGCCTCTGTGACTAGACTAAGGTAATGTTGTTGATTGATACGGAGTACGTTAGAGTGAGCTTGACACTCTTATATCTCGAATTATGTTGCAACCAGTTTGGAAGTAGACATTTGATTCTTAAATCAGTTCTTTATCAACACTTGATTCTTTCACTGCGTTTACAACTCTCAAGCTTCGAGCTCTATCTTTTCAATGAAATTTTATAAAAGGTGAATCATTGTAACCCGTCTTTATTTGGGCCTCATATTGTTTTTCGATTCGGACCCCATCTTTTTCTTGGATTTGATCAGTGAGTACTTTGTATAATATGTGGCGAACACGTGTCCATATTTTCGAATATTTGTTTCCCACCATGTATCATGGAATAACGTCCATTAGGGGTACAATATTTTGTAGGGTTATTTAACTAGAATAATCCAAACTATACTATTGACTCCCCCTTCTCGTATTACACTCGGTAACCTCCTACCTGTTCAGCCAATAACTTCCCTTTCTTGTCATACAAAACCACTAATGAACCATCCAACCTCTATTGTCACGGCATTACCAGCACCACCATCTCACTGACCACCTAAGTCCGACCGACGCCCATCATAACGATACTACCCATAATCTCCCAAACTCTTTAACATTTACCCCCAAATTAATTTGGGGATAGGGTTCTTGAAAATTACATTTGTAATTACATGATTCTCGCATTAATCACAAGTCATTTAAGTGCAATCGGGTTTTCAAGTCAAAATTGATTTGAGCTCGTAATGGATATTATGTGAGTCGGAGAGTACGGAGGGTACGCTCATATATAATCTTAATTATCGAGTTCATGTTTAATTTGGATAAGGTAATGATAAATATATTTATCATGTATAAAGACACATTTCTAAGTGTGTAAACGATATATATTGCATCCCCTATCGGGGTTATATACTCGGGGTTGAGTTTATCAACGCTTTGGAAATTTTCGTAAAACAATTGCACTGTTTCAGAATAGAAAGCTTCGACCTCGATAGGGGTTTGGTAACCCCGATCGGGGTTCCTTGTTTCCAGTTTCGCATGTGAAGTATTGCCTTGGCAGTTATGTTTGCATGTGATTGGTTGTAAACAAATACAACATTCTTATCCTCAAAATAACAGTGCATTATTATGTATGTGTTGAATGCATATATATATATATATATATATATATATATATATATCAAATGATATATATATATGATGAACCTAATTTCATGTTTTTTGATTTGATGTATTGTTGTTATCAATTTGAATTTCATGTTTTTAACTCTGTTTTCCTGCATTACTTTTATTTTCATGCTTCTTATTGATGTATTATGTTTTCTTCTTCATTTACTGTTTTTCTCTCTCTTTCTATACTTGTTTTTATATTCAAAATCATGTATTATCTCTTTTTCTACGTAATTAACATCAATTTATTGTTATAATCTATTCTATTGATTTTTACACCTTTCAACTTACTGCATGCGTTACTTTTGTTTTATTTTATTAATGTAGATACTTGTCAGTGTTTTATTAAATTATTTGATTTAGTATCACATACTATTGTTAACAATATCACGTACTGAATTAATGTGTTCTATCTTATCGTTTAGACCCTTACCTACCATCAGTATCACACTTTACTCTTAACAGTATCACAGGTTTTTCAAAAGAGTATCATATCTTGCATAACATTGTAAGTCAAATTTCATGCTAGGTGATATTGCCTTAACCTATGTTGTTGATAACACCTCTAATTCGTCCGTGAGTCTGTTTCTACTCCACAATGCCTACAAGATTCTGATGTACATGCTGGGAATCACCTTTCTTTGACGGTGACCCCTGGAGGTTCGGAGGAGTGGGTGAGGAATGTTCCCCCTCAATGTACATGCACCTACACTAGGTCAACTCTTTGGTTCAATTGAGGAATGTGTCCAGTTTTATGAGTCTTATGCAATAGCATGCGGATTTGAGCCAATGTTGTCTTCAATTAAAAGGTTTCGTCGTAATGGTGACATAAAGTCAAAACTGATTGTGTGTAACCGGGAAGGCTTTCGGGACTCTAAGCAGGCAGTTTTGCCGCCAACTGGTGAAGAACCGGAGAGAAAGGGCAAGGCATATGATCCGAAGAAGACTAAGATCACTAGGATCGGTTGTAAAGCCAGAATTTACTTCAAATATATCCTCATAACAATCGACGAGGTTGAAGTTCCATTCTTTTCTGTTGCTCAGTTTCAAGCTTCCCATAACCACCTACTTTATCCCCTTAAGTTTAAAGAATTTCAGAAAATGTCTAGGAAACTGACTCTACACCAAAAACAAACAATCATTGATAATTGCAAGATCAATATAGGCCCAACTACTACTTTCAGGGCTTATAAGGAATATGTTAATGGGTATCAGAATATTGATGCTTCTTTGACAGATTTTAAGAATTTTGGAAGGGAAATCAAGTGTTTTATATGGCAGCAGGGTGCGCAAATGTTTATAAATCAGTTTCAAGAACTTTCAGAAACTAGGGAAGGCTTTTATTATGCATATGATGTGGATGAGGATCAGTGCTTGTTTCGTGTTTTTTTGGGCTGATTCAGAAGCACATCGTAATTACTCCCTATACGGTGAGGCGGTGACCTTTGATCCAACTTATTCAACTAACAAGTACAATCTAATATTTTCCATTTTGACTGTTAATCAATAACAATTATGGCAGATTAACTTCATTAGCTGTGATTTTTTCCAACATAGTTGTGATATTGTCATCAATTAGTAATAATATTTTTGTAGAATCTGTGATATTGTATAAGGATAGGTGTGATATTATTACACATACAATGTGATACTGTATCATTAGCAAAAGTCACATGTTATATTCTATTAGTTAACTAAACTATTTTTTATCTATTAGGTACAACAAGATTTTTTCTCCTTTTACTGGCGTTGACCATCACAAGAAGTCAGTCACCTTTGGTGCTTCCCTAATGTCTAATGAGAATGAACTGAATTTTAAATGGATTTTTGAGAAATTCTTAGATGCTATGGGTGGAAAGGAACCCCATTGTTTCTTTACCGATCAATGCCCTGCTATGAAAATTGCAGTACCTGCTGTTTTTAAGACAGCTGCCCATCGGTTTTGCATGTGGCACATCATGCACAAGTTACCTGAAAAGGTAGGCACAACTGTGTTTAAAGAGACTGACTTTGTAAGCAAATTGAATTCTGTTGGTTTGGATTCTGACCTAGAGCCTTGTGACTTCGAAGAGAGGTGGTCTGCTTTGATCCATGAGTTTGATATGGGAGAAAATGGATGGATGAGGTATATGTTTTCAATTCGTAAAAGGTGGATTCCCGCTTATTATCGCGACATTCCTTTAGGTTGTCTTTTAAGAACAACCCAACGGTCTGAGAGCGAAAACAGTTTCTTCAAGCGGTTCGAGAACCCTCGCGGCACCCTTGTGGAGTTTTTGATTCGCTTCCAGAGTGCTATGGATCAGCAACGGTATACGCAAAAGTGTCTTGATAGAGATAGTGACCACTCGCTACCTCAAACCAAAACCCTTCTTCACCTAGAGATTCACGCGTCCACTGTATACACACACTCACTGTTTTACGAATTCCAACAACAGTGTATCGATTCTTTGCATTCATGTAGTGCTGGAGATTGTTCAAGGGATGCCACTACAAGGTTCCTTGATGTTGAAGATTCCATATTGCGTAAGACCTACATAGTAGCATTTAATCCTACAACATTTGATGCACAATGTTCATGCAAGATGTTTGAGAGAAATGGCTACATATGCAAACACATTATATGGATCTTCTCAGGTAAAGGGGTGAAGAAGATACTTGATAAGTATCTTCTTAGTAGGTGGATAAAGAATACCAAGAAAATGCCTCTTTATGATGTTCATGGGCAGTTGATGGACGACTTTGATTCATCGGATGTGCTCAAGATGCATGTTTCAATTGTTTGGTCAGAGTTCTACTCCACCTTGACTCTGTTAAAATCTCAACCCGAACCTGCAATTAAAGTAATCGAGCTCACTGATCTGCTGAAGACATTTAGACATAAATTGCAGCCGGTTTCTAAAACAATGACGAAACAACAAGAGTTGGAGATGCTTCTCGGGTGTCGGTCTTCAACTGAGCTACATATATTACCACCTGTGGAATCAAAAAACAAGGGAAGTGAGAAGAGGTTGACCTCTAAGAAACAACAGTGCATTGCAAAGGCACAAAAGCCGAAAAGGTTCTGTAATAATTGTAAACAAATGGCACATCATGATAAGCGTAAATGTCCGAATTCTTCTTCTGATGATCCAACTTCACATCATTCTACCGATAATGCCTCTGAGGTTAGTTATTTTCGTTGCCCCATTCTCTTATGTTTCAATATATTATTTTAAATTACCTTTTTCTCTTATGCTTAATTAATTTCTAATTAAGTTCATGTTTTTTGTTTAACAATTAAGACGCGCACCTGTTTTAACAATATCACAGTTCCATGTAAATAATATCACCTGTCCTATAATACAATATCACATAAGTTAACAATAGTAGTAGTTGTACCAATTTCACATTTATAAAGATGATACTAAGATGTTTTTTTCTTTCCTTTCCTTTTGCAGATTTCTCCCCTCTCGGATATTCTTTAAGAGAACGGGGTGCATACTGATGACGTCCATAGTACAGCTTCACTTAAGCAAATATGATTTTTGTAATCATTTATCTTCAATTAAGAAATTAAGCAAACACAATTTGTTCATTCTTAGAATATTGTTCCAAATCGTTTCCATCGTATACTCTTTATATTGTCACAGAAATACCACAATAGTTATATTTGTGTAACGTTTTTCCATTTTCTTCAATTTGTTAAATAAAGAATTTATGTTTCTCCATCATTCTATAATATATTAACCTAATAGTTCATACTCTCATGTATACAATATTACACTAAGGTTACAACAATATCACATGTTATATCAAACAATATCACACATGTTACATCAAACAATGTTACCTTGTCAACAAGTTTACCATCATCCTTGTCTACAATATCAATATATTGTTCCAATACTAGAAGCATAACGATAGAATATCACACTTTAAACACAACAATATCACATTACATGCATAACTTTATCACATTAAAATATGTCACTTCTGCTAGTCACCAACATTTTACGATATCAATACATATCAGATACCATATCATTCAGGATCCCAAACAATATCACAAAATAAGAGTGTCACTAATAGTTTCACTATTACATTACATAAAAGATCATTGTCAAACCAATCTAACTACTGAGAACAGTTTCTTCCTCTACCATGACCTCTACCCTGACCTCTACCCCCACTGTGTGCAGGCCTCTTGTAGCGTTTAAAGACTCTATTTGGTTCTCCATCGTCAATATCCCCTTGTACTGTGTGATATTGTCTAGAGGGATTATGAAGTACACGTATTTCAGTGTTAATCCTTGTCATCTCGATAGTATCCTCCTTCTCCTTTGTGAAACTATCTACTTTCTCACCCTCCTCTTAAGCTACACCCTTCTTTTCCTTTACAGTTCCAGTCTTTCCTCTCTTTGGCTTCACTTCTTTCCAAATTTCGTCTTTAGTCGCACTGAATTCTTTAACCCTGTCAATCAAATTCGCCATCTCCTCATTTATGTCAGCAAAAAACAACGCCGCTGCCATTTCTGCCCACTAGTAGCGCCTATACACTTTCGACTTCAGGTCAGCCTCAAAAATATCTCCCTCATACCGAATCGTGCATCATTAAGAAATTTCCAGATTCGATATTATTTTCCTCATAAGTTTGCCAATTGAATTTGATGTGCAGAACTGGAAATCCAACTAACTCTACTGCTCTCTCATCACCCTTCCCTTCCAATTAGTCACTCATATGACTAGCCTACAAAATTAAACGAAATGATTACTGACAATTTCATAATCAAACAATTACTCAACATACTGTCAGTGACAATTTCATAACCAATTCAGAAGTATCAGTAAACCATACCAATAAATCTGCAGCCTTGTATATAATTGTTTCCTCCCATTGGTCATACTTTGTATTGTCCAACACTTCAACCATCTCGCTAGTGAAATTTATACAAACACTGAAATAATGATCTTCCCATACCATCGGCGCAAAAACAAGATATGCTTTCCAGTTGCAGGGAACTGTGTTCTTTGATACAAATTCATCCCATGTGTCAAAAAGCTTTTGTAGATTTTGTTCCTTATTTTCATCCCTTTTTCCTTCATGTTCAATCAAATTGTGTATAATATCCTGTTGTATAAAAAAACGTAACAAGTTATTTTTTTTAGCTGAGTTATTCTTCCTTTCTGAAGTCTTAATATGTATACATAAAACTTAATACAATGTCTTACCATGTGCCCAATTCCAAAAAACATTAAACTTGTTTCACTTTCTTCTGTGTGCTCAATGTGGTTCAAAAGAAGTGCCCACCATTCAATCACAGAAGTATTGACAGGCACAGTTGGACGCAAGGACAAAATATCCCCTCTGGTAAGTGATCGACCATCGCCAAAGACGGAAACAACCTTGCCGTTGCAAACATAAATAAAACAAAATTCAAACATTAAGAAAACTAGGATGGAGCAAACAACTAGAGTAAACTAGGATGGAGTAATAATGTCTTGTCATAACAATATCACACCTTTCTAAACACAATATCACAACACTAACCAATAAGTATCACAAACAAAAATATACTATAATTTTTTCAAGCCTGTCAGAGATGTAGAAAAATCACTCTAATAATAAATTGTGGTTGTCCAATAGGCAGTAGTCTATCACTTGTTTCCTCGTACTCAACATTTTAGCAAAGAGTGCTTGGTTATCCCTCATAAACTTTGAAACAAGAAGTACTTTATCATCTGCCATACCACAGTTGAACGTGCATCCAAGCCCATCTGGCTTTCCCCGCCTACTTCTGCCCACGACACTGGCATAACCATCTTCCACCATGTCTAGAAAATAGATTACGTTATTCAATATATAGTGTATTCGTAATAAATTGATGTTATCATACAAGGTTGAGTTAAAAATTGTAACTTTTGATTTTCCAATCTAGGGTCTGAACATTCTTTACCCCAGCTCTTCCTTTCGTCTTTTTCTTTTTTATTCTTTCTCTTTTTGACAGCAATTTTGGTAACAAGTTACCTTTCATCTCATTATGTCTTGTTACCCTCTCCAGAACCTCACTCCTATTTCCATTAAAATCACTCAAGATGAGTGTCGATGCTACCTCTCCCCTATATAAGTCTCTCTTCTAGATGTTGTATAATTCACAATAAAAAATATCACCATCAAAAAACATCATGTGAAACATCATGAATACTCCACAGTCCAGGTCCTGCTCCCGAGTTTGCCAATCAAAGGGCACATTTATCATCATGAATTCCTTTACCTTTTCAACATTTTCAGTGCCTTTGCTGACCAGGTACTCGGCATATATATTTGCCTGTTTGTGTTTTAAGTAAACAACTAGTTAATTTCATGATTATCTAACGAGATGATAAATTGATTACTTTTATTTTAAATCTTGAACTTACAACAACATCAGTCATGTATGCAAACACCGTTTCATTAAAATCATCATAACATATGTTGTCCAGGTAGAACAATTTTTCCCTCACAAAGTCAATACACACGCAGAAGTAGTGTTATTCATAAAGTATAGGTACGAACACCTACAATTTTATTTAAAAAAAAATCAATATCACATGGTACTATAAACAATATCATACTAAATACAATGCAATATCACAATTGAAAGTATTTTAAATTTCTTACCATTTCAGCATTCAAATTTAGTGGTTCATCATAAATCCCTGACCACAAATCCCATGTACTAAAGACTTTTGCCTTATATTTCTTCATCTCACCATCATCCTCATCATCGTGGTCTATATCTATCATCTTCTCTACAACAATCTGTTTGTTTTTAAGCGCAAATTATCACTTTTACTTTATCAATTATATAACATGTAAACATATGAAGTTTATGTTGGACATACTGAGTGTCCAATGCTGTAGAAAATCCTTCGCGGTCTTGTACTGCCACTTCCTGTCATTTGCATTTTATTTAGCATTATGGCCCACGATTCGATCACAATTGCTTCTATCATTGTATTAGGCAACAAACTTTCAATGTCTTTCTTCGTTGTGTTATGGAAAATTCCGAAGTTGCAACAATTTCTCTGTACCATTTTGGCAGATGATAAGATTAGTTTTTCAACAGTAATATGAGGCGCAATATTTCATGTATTCACATTTTTATATAAAAAAAAAGAGCTATAAGATAAACTTACGTCTTATCAAACCGATGATCATTTAGGAAGCAATAATCCATCACCTCCTTCCTAAGCTGCATGCCCGGTGCAAATAAAAGCTCATTTTTCAACATAAATTCCGAGACCATTGGCAAGTCCTCGTTCGGCAAACCACAGTCCAAGGTACACCCCAAATGATAGGGTACCATACCTGCTGAAGCTGGTATTACATTTGAGTGCAATAAATACTTACTAATGCATCTTTGTGCAGAAATGTTACTATCATTCGGTTTACCATCATCGAAATCCCTATTCTGATTTCCCTCATCTGGAACATTTGATTCAACGTCATCCTTTTGATTGACAACATTTGTATCCTCATACATGTGCTCAATATTAGAAGTAACTCCTAAAACTATATTTGTCACAAAATCATCAAAACATTCCTCCTCATCATTCCGCTTTTCAGCTTCTCCGCCATCATCACAGTTCAAGTTAGTCACATCAAATCTCATCATTTTCTTCATCAACGCACTCCAAATCGTCGTCGCTCAAAAGATCTCTGTCGAAACATCCTCCATATTTTTTGTTCAATTCTTTAAACTGAATTTTTAACATATCAGTCCAAATATCAAACGACGGCAGCCCTCTTTTTGCTTTCTCCTTCTCATACGACCTAACTACCAAACCATCAATAAAGGTATGGTAGACAGGATCTCTTAATGCAGGTTGTGTTTGGGACAGAGAAGGAGCTGGAGCTGAAGCAGGAGCTTGCTTTGCCGATGGATTTTCCTCATTGTTAACAACCACTTCTTCAACAGCGCTGTCTTCCATTGCTTCATCATGTACATATGTACTTGGCTCATCAATTCTTTATTTGGTTTTATTTTACCGAGCTTATTCATATTATTTACGTATCTTGAAAAGAACAACTCATTATCCCTCTTCATACGTAAATATATTTCATGAGCTCCCTGCCATATCCAAAGATAAATATATTAAGCTTTATTGAATATCACAACAATATCACATTAATATCAGAGCAATATTAGAACAGTATCACAGCAGTATTACATCAATATCACAACAATATCACAGCAATATCAGAAAGTAGCATCATACTACTTTAGAAACAATATCACAACAATCTTTAAGCAGTAACATCCTATATAACAATACAAATTATCTTACTGAATTAGGAGACACATATTTTATATTTGTTGTAACTGAAAAACCACAAGTAACGAGAGCTTACATCAATCGATCGAGCTTTAATCTGTTTATCACTTAAAACCCCTTTTGGCAGCTTTACCATCAAGTACCCTTCTTTGGATTCACATTCTTCATCAACTTCTTCTTCAAGTTCTTCATCAAGTCCCTTATCTGAATTTTGCGTACCTCTCACCGCCTCTGGTTTATCTGAAAAATATATGATATATTGGTACTTGTTCAAAACTTATTTTAACTTAAGTACATTAAAAATAAAGAACTTGCTTATTTTTCTGACCTTGTTGTTGTAGACTGATTGGGTAGTCAATCTTCGACAATGGCGCATTACCCAACGATCATGTCTTCTTCTCATCCCGTACCCTTTTTGACAACTTCTCATCATCCCAGTGGCTGATAAGAGGTAACGTGTGTCCCATAACATCTCCTTTGAAATTAAAGCGATGGAAATACGCCAGCATAACAACCAATATACAACCGCTGACAATTGACTTTCCACCATGTTTAAATACCTTTATACTATTAACCATCTCTCTGAAAATATAAGCACACCAGTCATAAGCCCGAATGCTCTCAACATTAGCGACAACTCTTACCAACTTCAAGTCAATTGTTTTATTAGAAGTTGGTGCCAGGAAAACTGACACGCTGAACAAAACAAACAGTTTCTTGAATTCATCTCCAGAATCGTTACTCCCATGAAGTGTTTCAAAGACACGTTTCACCGTAATTGGATCTGAACTATTTTGCACGCCAAACCTCAGCCTCCATTCCTTTTTCAGTCCGTTGTCCGTCATAAAAACGGTGTTACCCGTTTGCGCAAGCACGAACTCATTTCCTCCGGCCTCGAGGCAGCAGAAAGATATCATGCACATCATCTTTTGTAATTATAAACTCCATCTTCTTCATCTTAAACATATTGCATGTGTAGTCAAATGCCTTTAAAATCCAAGGCAGGATGCCATGTGGTAATTTTGTCACCTTTAACTACAGCAAACCACCAAATCCAATCTCCCTAACAGCTTCTTTTTGTTCTTCACTGAGGCCATTAATCAACTCCACCAACTGCCCTGGTCGACACTTCGTCTGAAATTTATTTGTCATTTTTTGGTTCACCATTTGCTGATCTAGTACTGGTTTTAGTGTCGCCATTTTCTTATTCTCATCACCATTGCTTTTCTTTTTATTAGAACTCTTCAACTTCTTCGGTGATGTTTCTTCAGTGTCAACATTTTCTTCTAGCGGCCTCATTTTCGTCTTTGGTTTGTTTTGTTTACCGATAAGTTTCTTTTGCATTACGACTAATGTTTCTTCAGCCTCATCGCCTTTTTCTAGAGGCATCTTTGGATTTTTAATTGTCAACTTCATGTTACTTAATAACTGCTTAATATCACCAAATATCAAAGATTAAATTACAATATACAAACAACTATTTTACAATTTCATATTCACATTATCACAATATCAAAACATGTAAACAACAATATCACAAAATACGAATGACAATATCATAACACTATAGTAACAATATCACGGTATCAAAATATAAAAATATCAAATGACTCCACGATTACTTTTAACTACAATATATTTTGGAAAACAAGAACATGAATGTAACACTATTGCAGTAGTACAATATCAAATTCAATACAATATCAAACAAACAACAATATCACACTATTTTTTACTCTTTAACATGAATATCACTTTCAACAACAATATTACAGCCAAGATAAATATCTACATTACTAACTCTCAATTTATCAACTACATTCTCAAACAATATCAATTTCGTACTAGTAAAGCCTAATTTCCAGAATTACACAATTAGAAAACCTAATTCCTGCAACTAAAACTTATTTTAACAAAATTAAACCTAAGTTTACTTCAAAATGTCGAAATAATGATGGCTAACTAAAATAATTTCAATTTCAAAGTAAGAACATGAATGTAACACATTTAGAAAGTCAATTTTCCCTACTATTTATCGATTAATTAACGTTTTCACTACTTATACAACCATTGTGGCACAAGATCAACATGCATCAAGTGATTCGAACAAATTACACTATAATAGTACTCAAAAATCAACTAAAATAAAAAAACAGCAGGAAAAAACGGAAAATTGAAAATACCTCAACGATTTTGTCCAAAACAACACTGAAATTGGTGAATTAAGTGTAATTCCAGACGAAATTGAGTAGAATCGTTGATATTTTGCGTGGATTTGTTCGAATTTAAAGAGAGAGAGTGAGTGAAAGTATATGACGGTTGTTTTTGTTTTGAAATTGTAGAGAGAGAAAGTTCTATGACTTGCGTAAGAAGCCTATTTTTTTTTTACTGGTTTTGTGTGGGTGATTAATAGCATCCATGTGTCAAGTTTTACGCGTGATATTGTTATGTGTTGTAAGTGATATTTTTACAGGACTCACGGACCCAATTAATTAGGTGGACTCACCGGATCTTGCATATATATATATATATATATATATATATATATAGTCAGGTTCAGGTAAGTCCCTTTATTTAGGTGAGTCCATAAGTCCTAATCTAAGCCATTAGATTTTACAAGAGATGGAGGGATGATATTAGAAGCATTAATACACTCACCTACTACTAAGTAAGCCTAATTTGAATTTCTGAAAATTTAGAACAAGTTTTTATCACTGTATCACAAATTTATGTAACTTTAGTTTTTTTACGAATGTAACTTTAGCCTTTTAAGGTGTAACTTTATACTAATTTAGTCATTTTCGAGTGTAACTTCAACCTTTAATAGTGTAACTTTATGTTAATATAGTTCATTTTATAAATTAATATGGATTTATGTAATTTTAAGAAAATTTTTATGTAACTTTGGTCTTCAATATTTTGCGAGTGTAACTTTAGTCATTTAAGGCTATTTTGTATATAAAAATTTAAATTGTGTAAGATAAGGTAATTTTGAATATATTAATTTGATTTTATGCAATTTTATGTAACTTTAGTAAAAAATATTATGTAACTTTAGACAAATTTTATGTAACTTTAGTCAAAATTTACGTAACTTTAACCAAATTTTATGCAACTTTAGCCAAATTTTGATGTAACTTTAGTAACTTTAATGTAAATTTAATCTAATTTTACGTAACTTTATTATGTTAAGTGTGTAACTTTAGTGCAAGTTTATGTAACTTTAGTCCGTCACTTTACTAACCACCACCACCTTCCACCACAACTGCACCCATCACCACCACCAACAGCCACTCGCCACCACTCCGCCACAATCACTCCACCACAAAAAAAAAACAGAACTAAAAGAAAACAAAAAGTTCGTCGCACCACCACCGCCACCCAAAGCCTTACCAGCCACGTAAACAACACCACCACCACCACAAAACAAAGATCTGGAAAAAACAAAAAAATAGTCCGTCACTTTACTAACCACCACCAGCACCATAAACCACCACCAATTTTATATGAAAAAAAAATCCAACTTCCACTTCCTTCTCAGATCTGAAAAACCAAAAAAAAAAAACTAAACATACCCCCACGACCCCACCCACGACCCTCCTCAAATCTGGAGAAGGAGGCCGGAGCAAGGCCGAGGGAGAAAAAGACAGGAGGAGGAGGCGGACGCAGGAGGAGGCAAGAGGAGAAGGCGGCCGCAGGGGCCGAGAGAGGATAGGGCAGAAGGAGGAGGCGGCCGCAGGAGGAGGCGGCGGCTGAGGGAGGAGGCGGCGGCCGAGGGAGGAACCGGATGGGTGGTGGTGGTCCGATGTCGGGGTAGTATTTGGGGATTAGAGAAAGAAGTAGAGAGAGAAGTGGGTAGAGAGAAGTATGGGAATATATCCGTATACATCCCTTTAATCTTACAGGATTATAATGAAATTACGATTTATATGATTAACGGGTCATAAACGAAATTGCATAATAAACAAAGGGATTAGGAATAACCTTTAGTCCTTGTAAAATCGGCCTAAGAACAGATATCAAAGCAGATATCCTCCTAATCGTCTCACCCAAGATTGATCGAGAAATGCCCTTGTATTTTGCTAGAAAATTAGAGAGTAAAGAGTCTGTATCTTTTCTTTTTTTAGATGTGAAATTGATGATAAATGATTAGAGAGTTGTAATGAGTCTAAAACTCCTCCATATACTCCCTAGGTCACGGCACACATAGGAGAAAAATAAGGGTTATTTTTCTCTTATTTTGTTACCATTTTGACCGAAATTCCAAAAAGTAATCTGGACTCTTTTTCGGTTAAATTCGCTTCCATTTAATATAATGTTATACATATTATATTTGTCTAATATGTTGTCATACATTAATAAGGTCCATTACAACATTTTGCAGTGGATATATTAACATAACAATTATTATGACAATCGTATAAGATATACTTCAATTATAAATATCGGTATATTTATAATCCTGCTAATTAAATAGAACGGTTATGTTTAATTACGAATGAACATTTTAATAGTTTAAGCTCACATTATATTACTATAATAAATATAACATTTTATATTTATTTACGAATACAGTTAATTCGTCTTAGCTAACCGTATTTAAAATTAATCGTATATTAATAATTATATCATCATCACCTTGGACTAACCGTTTAGTCAAAAACACCGACTAACCTTTTAGTCATTTAATAAGGCATCAATATGATAATTTTCTCAAATAATCACATCTCTCAAACACATCCTTTAGGTGTGACTTTTAGGGATCAGTTGATCACCGCCATCTGTATGACAATAACGTCAAACTTATCTAGCAAGCCAACCGTTATCGATAAACGTTAATCAACTAATTACAATACAAAGTATACCCTCTGAGCCTATAGAGATTTATTTATGTTATTGCACTAACAGTGGAGGACACTGGCTCCAACAATCTCCCACTTGACCGTACAAGTATATGTGTGATAACCGATTCTCATATCCATAATAAATTTCTCCCACTCAATGTAAAACAATTTGCAAAGTCCGTATTCACAAAGGTCGTATTTTACAAGGGATCTGTATCAAGGGTGGTTTCCCCGACTAGAGAGTAACTTAACTGATAAACGAATCTTCATTCGAGCATGGTCATGCATTTCAGTTACAGCTCCTCGAGTGGCCCTGAGAAATATCATATCCTGATAAAGGTGGGATATTTTCTTCAACTCGAAACTTGCAGATACAAGCGCAGTATGAAATGACCCAGTGAAAATCTACTTAGCCTCCTGTTACGGTCGACCATGAGAAAGAAACCAAAGTCACCCAAAAACTGCCTTTATCTCAAGAGACAGTCGATAGTCCAAAGAATCGACTCTAGGAACACTATGGATGTCCTATCCACGACCTGGCACCTAATGTTCTGAAACATTTAGGACTCCATAACGTCGTCACAAAATGTCCTGCGCAGTATCATTATAACCCGCATCTGTGATCTATCAGTCAACTGTTTGACTTATGGCTCGTTGAACCCACCATCAATCGACTTCACAGAATAATTGCCAGAGTTATCAGCTCATTTAGGCGATTACGGACCAAAACAAAAATATAATGTAATTCAGTTCACTTTGTGGTGTTCAATGTTGTCAGTACAACCCACATGAAAAACAAAATATAAAACAAAACGATGATTTCATAGATATTTTTATGAAAAAGATACAGGTGTCTAATCCAAATAAAACAACTAATACCACTCAGGAACACGTTTGATTCCCATGGAAATAACGTGCCCTTCATGCTTATCATATCTCAATGGTTTAGTGAGAGGATCTGCAACGTTATCATCCGTAGCAATCTTGTCTATCACTATATCCCTTTGCTCCACGTAATCTCGGATCATGTGAGCCTTCCGTTGTACATGCCTAGACTTGTTGCTGGACTTAGGCTCCTTAGCCTGGAAGATGGCACCACTATTATCACAATATATGGTGATTCGGGTCAATCCGAACTAGGACCCACGGTTAGTCCTGTAAGAACTGACGCATCCATATAGCTTCCTTCGCAGCCTCTGAAGCGGCATAGTACTCGGACTCAGTCGTAGAATCTGCTATAACATTTTGTTTGGAGCTTTTCCAGCTGACCGCAGCGCCATTAAGAGTAAACACAAATCCAGACTGATATTTCGAGTCATCTCGATCCGTTTGGAAGCTAGGATCTGCGTAACCGGTTGCGCATAGCTTAGTGTCACCTCCATAAGTCAATACCCAATCCTTAGTCCTCCGTAGGTACTTAAGGATATTCTTAACAGCTATCCAGTGTGTTTCACCTGGATTGCCTTGGTAACGACTCGTCATACTCAATGCATATGCCACGTCTGGACATGTGCATATCATGGCATACATGATCGATCCTATAGCTGATGCATAAGGAATCCGACTCATGCGCTCGACCTCTTCCGATGTCTTTGGTGCCTGAGCTTTACTCAAATGCATCCTAGAGACCATTGGAAGGTTCCCCTTCTTGGAGTTGGTCATGCTGAACCTCTCAAGAATCTTGTCTATATAAGACTCCTGACTGAGGGATAACATCCGTCGTGATCTATCTCTGTAGATACGGATCCCCAAAATTCTTTGTGCCTTGCCAAGATCTCTCATTTGGAAATGGTTCTTTAACCAAACTTTTACCAAAGTTAAGAGAGGTATGTCATTCCCAATCAAGAGTATGTCATCGACATACAATATTAGGAAGACAATCTTGCTCCCACTCGACGATGATTCCAACTCCGAGAAGCTTGTTTAAGTTCATAGATGGAACGCTTAAGCTTGCATACCTTCTTAGGATTTTCAGGATCAATAAAACCTTCGGGTTGTACCATGTACAACTCCTCCTCCAAATAACCGTTTAAGAAGGAGGTTTTCACATCCATTTGCCAAATTTCATAGTCATGAAAAGCGGCAATCGCTAAGATTATCCGAATGGAACGCAGCATGACTACGGGTGCAAAAATTTCATCATCGTGCAATCCTTGCACTTGAGTGAAACCCTTTGCCACTAGTCGTGCCTTGTAGGTATCTGGTTGTCCTTCTACAGAATGCTTTATTTTGTAAAGCCATTTGCACTGAAGAGGCCGAACCTTATCAGGTAAGTCAACCAGATCCCATACGTCATTCTCATACATAGAGTCCATCTCGGATTGCATGGCATCAAGCCATAGCTTAGAGTCGGAATAGGTCATGGCACCTTTATAGGTAGCGGGTTCGTTACTCTCTAGGAGTAAAACGTCATCTCTCTCATTCTCCTCGACCATACCAATGTATATGTCTGGAGGAATAGAGTGTCTACCCGACCTCCTAGGTTCCAAAGGAATATTACCGCAGCCGATGATGAGGGAACAGTTTCCTCCATTGGTAGCTCGGTTGTTGGTTCTGGAATCTCCGACAGATCGAAGGTTCCATTACTTGTCCTATTCTCGAGAAATTCTTTCTCTAAGAACGTCGCACTAGCCGCAGCAAAAACTCGATGTTCGGTAGGCGAGTAAAAGTAATGACCAAACATCCCTTTTGGATAACCAATAAAGTATGTCTTGACCGATCGTGGGCAGAGCTTATCATCGTGTCTCCACTTGACATGAGCCTCGCAGCCCCAAACCCGAATAAAGGACAAGTTGGGGACCGTTCTCTTCCATATCACATATGGAGTCTTGTCTACAGCTTTAGACGGATTTCGGTTAAGTATTAGAGCAGCTGACAAAAGAGCAAAACCCCATAATGAATCAGGTACTACCGTGTGACTCATCATGGATCGAACCATATCAAGTAGTGTTCGATTTCTCCGTTCGGACACACCATTTAATTGAGGTGTTCCAGGTGGAGTTAACTGTAATACTATGCCACAGTCTTTAAGGTGTTGATCAAATTCATTTGAAAGATATTCGCCACCACAATCTGATCGAAGTGCTTTAATCTTTCTTTCCACTTGGTTCTCATTCTTATTCTGGAATTCCTTGAACTTTTCAAAGGACTCACTTTTATGCTTCATTAAGTAGACATATCCGTATCTACTCAAATCATCCGTGAAAGTGATAAAATATCTATAGCCGTCTCTTGCGTTGATTGACATAGGTCCACACACATCAGTATGTATGAGTCCTAATAGGTCAGCAGCGCGCATTCCAACACCTTTGAAGGAAATTCGAGTCATTTTGCCTATGCGACATGATTCACACGTGCCAAAAGATTCATAGTCAAATGGGGAGATAGTCCCATTATCAATGAGCTTTTTCACGCTTTTTTCATTTATGTGTCCCATACGGCAATGCCATAGATAGGTTTGATCTTTGTCACCAACCTTTGCTTTCTTATTACTCACATGCATTATATCTGTGGTTTGATCTAAAACATATATTCCATTTATGGAAACTGCTTTACCATAAATCATATCGTTTAAAGAGAAAATACAGCTATTATCCTTTATTAAAAACGAAAAACCGTCCTTATCAAGTACGGAAACAGAAATAATGTTTTTCGACAAACTGGGTACATAGTAACAATTATTCAGCAATAACTCAAAACCACTAGGGAGTTGGGTTACATATGTTCCCACTAAAACGGCAGCAACTCTAGCTCCATTCCCCACCCGCAGGTCCACATCACCCTTTGCGAGAGTTGTGATGCTTCTTAGGCCCTGCAAATGATTACACAGATGAGAACCACAACCAGTATCTAGTACCCAAGTTCCGAAACTTGCATGGTTAATCTCAATCATATGAATAAAAGATGACGTACCAACAGGAGTGACGCGGCCTGATTTTACGTCTTCAGCATACACGGGACAGTTCCGCCTCCAATGCCCAGTCTTGTGGCAATGGTGGCACTCCATGTTTTCCTTGCTCTTTGTCTTGCCTTGTGAGCTACCGCTAGTCTCACCAGGCCCACTCTTGACCTTTCCTGGCTTTTTGAACTTCGGCTTCCCTACAGCTAGGTCAGCCTGAGCCTTGCCCTTACCTCTACCCTTGTTGTCAATCATGAGAATGTCCTGCTTCAAGCTCCCACTCAATTTCAGATCACTCTCGGTCTGTACGAGAAGTGAGTGGAGCTGATGAAGACTTTTCTTCATATCATTCATATAGTAATTTGCCCTGAAAAGAGCAAAACCATCATGAAGTGAATGAAGCACTCGATCAATAATGATCTTCTCATCGATTTTGCAACCAAGAGCCTCCAGCTTCTCGACATTCTCGATCATAGCAAGAATGTGTGGGCTAACCGCTTGGCCCTTCTGGAGTTTCGCTTCAAAGAAGCGACATGTATACTCATAGCTAACGATCCTCGGAGCTTTCGAGAACTCGTTAGAGAGAGTGGTGAAAATCTTGTTTGCACCTTGGGCTATGAATCGCCTCTGCAAATTGGATTCCATTGAAAAGATGAGTACGTTCTTTATCGCACCCGCCTCCATTACGAAATCACTATAAGCAAGTGATTCATTGGCTCCTGCATTGGGGCCTGGGTTAGTCGGTAGTGGCTCAGTCAAGTACTTGAGCTTACCGTCAGCAATGGCAGCATTCCGTAATGCCGCCTCCCAGTCCGCAAAGTTGGACCCATCATTCTTCAGTCGCGTGGACTGATTCATGTTGTCCATAAACATCTTAAGCCAGGATTCACGTCCGAGCGTGGCACTTGGCATTAGGTCATCAGTATGGCAAGCCATATTGTTATTTAGCAGTTATATCTGTATATGTGACTGTGAAAAAGAAAATAAAAATGATAAGTATTCATCGTTTTAAATTTGAGTCTTATGAAAAATTGTTTAATGCGATGACTCATGCATTTATACAATTGACCTCCCTCAAGAATTATATAAATGATCCCAAGACTCAATTTCTGTAAATTGATAAGCCAACCTCTTGGCTAATTCTACTTTTAGAAATCCTGGTCGATAAATTTCTGTAAATTCTATCTTTTAGTCCATCATAATCACGAGATATTACTCGTACTATAATGTTGAGATAAAATAGGTCAACACTCACTACTTACCCAACGTAGAAGGGGTCATATTATGACTTCCGACGAAGAAGGGGTTCATAGTAGTTATCCCTATAAAGACTAATCTCAATTTTCATTTTAGAGGAAGATCCCATCATCTTAAATTTAATTCATTTTAAGTGAACAAATTTCTAGCATTTCGTGAATGATTTAGACTAAGGTGATGGCCCTATGAACGAGTGACATCTGTATGTCTATGATGAAAATTCAAACTATATGAATCATTTTTCATGCAATTTAGGTGGTTTGGTTTAGGCGGAATATGATGCAATAATTTAACATGTGAATGAAAAGTAAAAGAATGAAAAATACGTAAACTATTACAACGGTCCTAGTGTGGCCTATCTACCAAAATGAACAGTAAATACAAGTTTGGAATCCATCCTAATGGACCCGAGAAGCTTGACTTTGTCTCATCTTGGTCCATGTAGCGGGAGTGAGCATCCGATCTCCATCTTTAGTCTTCTTAAATTACATTTTCAAAATTACAAAATAAACCTATTTACATTCTAATTCTAAAAACATAATTAAAAGAAATAAAAGGAGATTCGAGATCTCATAAATACATCCAAACCATGTTTCCATCATTACGAAAACATGATTAACTAAGGCCACACTAGGTATTACATTTTTCAACCAATTGCAAAAATACGTAAATAAAACCATTCATTCATTCATTCATTCGACAAAAATAAAAAGCATCAACTATATAAATTAATTCTACAAGACATAATTCATTAATTATGTTGATTAATTATCCAAACCACCATTATATACAATCAAAATTATGTGACAATTCCTTAATTGCCCACAACAATTTTAATCTTCCATAATCCATTTTTATTTTAAACCTTTTTAAAATAATCGGGTATCATTATTGTGAACCTTTTCACAATAACAAACAAACAAACATTATCTTTATAATGCCCAAAAAAAAATAAACAAAATTTTTTTTTCTCACTGTTCACGTGAACAGTACCAGTCCCAAAATTTTTTTTTTCTTTTTTCTCATTGTTTAATCTAAAACTGACTAAAAATTAAAAAACATTACCTGCTGCTAACAGCAAAAAAAAAAAAAAACAGAAGAAATTTTTTTTTTTTTTTATTGTACAGTAGCAGCACCAAAAATTGGAACGGTTTTAAGACAATTATGCTTATATTAACAAGATCGGTGCAAACAAACAATGCCTAATCGTTATTAAACATTGATACAAGTAGATCATTCAAATTAACCTTTTAATATGAACATCTAAAACAATTTATACCGAAAATATATAGCACAAAAATTGATGTTCATTAACATCCAATACAATTCCATTTACATTCTAATTTAATACATATTAAATTAAAATATCAACAAATTCATATATTATCATCTTTAACAGATTAAAACAATAATATGAATGAATCTTTGATGGAACCCAAAAAAAAAATCATCATCACGGCAAAAAAAATTAAAAAACCGTGAGTTTCATTTTTAAAAAAAATTCGAATTTTTTTTTTTTTCAATAATCATACAATTTAAAATTTATGAAAATCACATAAAATAATTTCATAGCCCTAAGGCTCTGATACCACTTGTGGGAATATATCCGTATACATCCCTTTAATCTTACAGGATTATAATGAAATTACGATTTATATGATTAACGGGTCATAAACGAAATTGCATAATAAACAAAGGGATTAGGAATAACCTTTAGTCCTCGTATATTCGGCCTAAGAACAGATATCAAAGTAGATATCCTCCTAATCGTAGCACCCAAGACTGATCGAGATATGCCCTTGTAATTGCTAGAAAAATTAGAGAGAAAAAGAGTCTGTATCTTTTTGTGAGATGTGAAATTGATGATGAATAAAATTAGAGAGTTGGAATGAGTAAAACTCTTCCCATATCCTCCCTAGGTCACGGCACACATAGGAGAAAAATAAGTGATTATTTTTCTCTTATTTTGTTACCATTTTTGACCGAAATTCCAAAGAGTAATCTAGACTCTTTTTCGGTTAAATTCGCTTCCATTTAATATAATGTTATACATATTATATTTGTCTAATATGTTGTCATATATTAATAAGGTCCATTACAACATTTTGCAGTGGATATAATAACATAACAATTATTATGACAATCGTATAATATATACTTCAATTATAAATATCGGTATATTTATAATCCCGCTAATTAAATATAACGGTTTATGTTTAATTACGAATTAACATTTTAATTCGTTTAAGCTCACATTATATACTACAACTAAATATAACATTTTATATTTAATTACGAATTACAGTTAATTCGTCTTAGCTAACATTATTTAATCGTTATTAAATAATTATATCATCATCACATTGACTAACCTTTTAGTCAAAAACACCGACTAACCTTTTAGTCATTTAATAAGGCATCAATATGATTATTTTCTCAAATAATCACATCTCTCAATCACATCCTTTAGGTGTGACTTTTAGGGACCAGTTGATCACCGCCATCTGTATGACAATAACGTCAAACTTATCTAGCAAGCCAACCGTTATCGATAAACGTTAATCAACTGATTACAATACAAAGTATACCCTGTGAACCTACAGAGATTTATTAATGTTATAGCACTAACTGTGGAGGACACTGGCTCCAACAGATCTAAAACCCTAAATTAATATTTAAGAAAGATATTTATCTTTAATATCATAAAATAATATTTCTGATAAGTGAATATTTGTATGGTTTTAACCCCCAATATAGCTCGGTGTTGTATGTCATTTGTGCTTTGTTAAGCCATTTCATGAGCTATTATCGTCTTCTAGGCGAATTCCTATGTTCTAACCTGTTTTGTAGGGAATGTGACGTTTCTACGCCCTTTTTCTATATTCCCGAGCATTTGCCTAGAACCCGACGATTTGAAGAAGCAAGCTTGACCAAGTGAAAGGCATTTCAAGAAGGTTCACTAATTCAAAAGAAAGGAGAAGTAAAGACGATGTCGCAGTTGTCGGAAGATCAATCAATTAGGCGGAAGAATTCATCGCTTTGCATCAAACCCTATCAACAAACCCGATTGAAGAGGTCAATGGGGGATGATGGAAGTCGAGTCAAAGCAAAGGGAGATGAAACGTTAGGCAAAGCTTCTAGATGACCACTTACCCGATCGGGTAAGTGTGTACCCGATCGGGGATGTTTGCTGCTTCGAGCAAAATGCTTCAACTTCCTATTTTTGTCCTATATGTTCAATGCTCGACCCCTTCCCCACGAAACCCTAATGTTATATAAAGAGAGCTCCAGCCCCTCTTCTCATCATCAATCTCACACACAACATCTCTTTTCTTCTTACATTTTCTCTTTAGTTTAGTCTTTCTAGTTTAGATCATTTTCTTCTTTCGTCTTTAGTTCTTAGTTTATTTCTGTCCATTTCATATCAAAACATTAGCTTAGATCAATAAGAATTTCAATCTTTGTAGTCTACTTTGTTGGGTACAAGTGTTGTAATTCAAGGAACTATTATTCTATGCAAGGGATTTCTATTATTGTTATCGCTTTCGTTGTTGATCGTCACCTAGGTACTTCTATTCTATCCTTTGGTTATTGTCCTTTATTGTTTTCCAATTGATTGTTATTCTCTTTACATATTATCTTAGATTCATTTTCATGTTGTTATAATCGTCATTTCATTTCCTAGATTGTCAATTAGCGTCGTTATTATCGCCATATAAAGAGTCAAAATAAAATAAACATGTCTTTCCTAGTTTTCATTGTTGATATCATCTTAGATTTAAACATTATCATGGGTAAGTAGTCACCTTTCTAGGGTGTAGGGTAGCCATGTTAGATTGATTAAAAGATGATAATTGGATAAAGAAATTGTGCCTTTAAAACGTTGTGTCAATGCATGTTTGGATTGTAACGATAGTTAATGACTTCTGGCCGAAAATCATTGACTAAAATGGAATTCTTTTCCAAGGTAGAGATACGCGAATTGAATAGACAAACCATGACATGGTAGATTAAGACCTAGTAAATCGCCTAAAAGCCTGCTAGACCATCTGATCTATGATTGTAATGAACACATCATTCTTACGAACTCATAATGAATTATTTGCATGTTCCAAATCCAATTTCATCAATATGTCAATCTACACGTGTGAACCTACTTCCCTAGATGCTTTTCATCACTTGCTTTATTGTTTTCATTTGTTTTTATTTTGTTTTCATTTATGCTTTATATTAGTTTAGATATCAAAATCCCAAAACCCAGAAACTCGTTAGATAAAACCCAATTGCGAGACATCTCACATTCTATAGGAAACACCATGTCCCTGAGGATCGACCCCTACTTCCCTAATTACATTAATTTGTTATTAGCCTAGTCTGGGTAATTTATCTTTGATTAGGGTACGCGACAACCCGATCAAATTTTGGCGCCGCTGCCGGGGAGCACGGTTTAGTTTTCCTTTTTCTTGTGATTTTTATCGCAATTAGTTTTATCTAGTCTTTAGGAACCCAAATTGCTTTAGACCTCTCTTGATTTTTCATCTTAGCTTTTAATCTTATGCCCAGATCTTCTAGACTAGGGACCCCTATCTTTTTAGACCCCGATCTTGAAAGAACTCTGCGTAGGAGACGCAAGTTATTCAACGAAATTTCAAAAGCTTCTGATACTTCAAGTTTAGATCGTATTCGTGAGAAATACTCGGATATTTTATCTAATCTCGAAGGAGAAGAAGATCCATTCTCACCTCCATTCACAAAAACCAATCAAATTTCAAACAACACTCCATCTTCATCTTCACAAAATAAAATGGTTCGACTTTCAGACCATTCCAAACCCACCGCAGAAACACTTCCAAAGGGTATTGCTACACCCCAAATTGCAGCCAAAAACTTTGAAATCAAACCTGCCTTCATTAACCTTATAGAAAGAAGCCAATTTAGTGGCAATGCCACAGAAGATCCCAACCTTCACATCCAAAACTTCTGTGACTATTGCTCCACTATTAGACAAACTGGAGTCACCCAAGGGCAAATTAGAGAGATGCTCTTCTCATTTTCTTTGAGAGGTAAGGCAAAGTTGTGGATACATAGCCTTGATAAGGTTACATTAGGTATCACCGATTGGGAGAGTTTAGCTCTTGCCTTCTACCAAAAGTACTTTCCTCCCGAAAAGACCGCTTTGTTGAGAAGTCAAATCACTGGTTTCCGACAAGGGGATGATGAGAGCCTGTATGAAGCTTGGGAGAGGTACAAGGACTTGCAAAGAGAGTGTCCTCATCATGGGATAGATACATGGCTCCTTGCCATCACATTCTATAATGGGTGTTATATAGAGTCCCGTCGTATCCTGGATTCTGCTAACAATGGAAGATTTGATCAAATCAATGTTGAAATTGCTCACACTACCATTGAATCCATGGCAATTCACGATTCTCAATATAGAAATTCCCGCTCCATACCATCGAAATCTAAGCAAGAGGACCCCACTTTTACACTTTTACAAGCTCAAGTATCCTTTCTCACACAAAAGCTAGAACAATTTCAATCCTTTACATCTCAACAAAGTGACAATGGTGTAAGTAAACTTGAAGCCATGATGCTACAATTGGCTCAAAGGCAAGACACCATGATAGCTCAATTCCAAGAGAGCGATCAAGCTAAGGATGTCGCCATCAAATTGTTGGAAGCTAAAATTTTCCAATATACTTCTTCTAATACCCACCAAAAGCAAGGGCAGCTGCCTTCACAATGTTACCAACCTCACGAAACTGTAAATGCCATTTCCTCGAGAAGTGGTAAGCATAATGATGAGCCCGTGGTTATTGATGTTGAAGCTAAGGTGCCCATGTCAAAGGGGAAAGAGCCCGAGATTCCTATTGAGATCAAAGTCCCATTTCCCCAAAGATTAGCCAAGCACAAGGAGGAGCCAAGGTATGGTAAGTTCCTTGACGTTGTCAAGAACTTAAAGGTAACAGTCCCTTTCATTGAATTGCTTTCCCAAGTTCCTTCTTATTCCAAGTTTATGAAGGAAGTCCTCAAAAAGAAGGGATCCTTCAATGAGATGAAGACCGTAGCTTTCACTGAAGAGTGTAGTGCACTCTTACAAAATAAGTCTCCACCAAAACTTAAGGACCCTGGTAGTTATTCCGTCCCTTGCACTATAGGCACATATACCATTGATAAGGCCCTTTGCGACCTAGGTGCTAGTGAAAGTGTCATGCCCTTTTCTATGTTTGAAAAACTTAACATGGGTGCTTTGAAATGCACTAATATTACTTTGCAAATGGCGGACCGTTCTCTAAAACAACCTATGGGTGTTTTAGAAGATGTGCCCGTCAGAGTTGGTAAGTTTTTCATTCCCGTTGACTTTCTAGTACTTGACATGGCCGAGAACTCTCGAATCCCAATCATTTTGGGAAGACCATTTTTGCACACCACTAGTGCAGTTTTCGATGTCAAGAATGGGAAGTTGACATTAGAGATAGGAGATGACAAGGTGACCTTTAGTAAAAATTCCACCGTTAGGAGTCCTATATTAGAAGAGCCTTGTTATGTGCTTTGTAACACCCGGAAATGTACCCTATTTTTATAGTGAAAATATTTTACGGTTACTTTTCAGTGAAATATAGTTCTAATCGTAAATTTAATTTTCCGAGTCAAATTTAGAATTTCCGAGTTCGTATTTGGAATTTCCGCGAGATTCCATGAGAATCCCGTCTTAAGGCGAGTTTGACTTTTGTTGACTTTTTCCTTATACATACTCATACTCCCTTAACCTAGTTCATACACAAACACATTTCAACTTTTCTTCTTTCTTAAGAAACCATCAAACCCTTGCCTCCATAATCTTTCCATTCTTTGAATCATCATAGCTCACTCGTTTCTTGTCGAAATTCGCGTAAGTTCGTCTCATTCTTCCCCTCTTACCTTCCTCTATCCGTATTGATAATAAAATCATCGTCTTTCTCGCTTTTTAAACTTTCCGTCTTTCTCAAGGTGAAGTAAATTCATCTTTTATGATCTATATGTAGGTGGTGACCTTCAAGATCCCGACAAAGACTATTTTCTAATTGAAGAGGAGCTTGACGAGTAGTGAAGATGCTTAAAGCTAACGGTGAAGGGTTACTCGATATCATTTACGTGTTTTATGTGTTTTCTAGGCTAGTAATCGTATTTAGATTATGGTTAGTATGATTAGGACTTGTGTTGTTATTGTTGGTTGTTGTTAGTTGTTAATTGATATGAGAATTGATGGTTTGTGATGATAAATGAGGATTTTGTTGTTGGTAACTTGTTAGAAATTGATCGTCCCTGAATCCCGTGTGGGACGCAGGCTGCGTCGTGGTGACGCAGGCAGCGTCACTCGCTGCCGACTGAAATTTTCCTGCACTGACCCCTTTTCGTAAAACAGTCATATCTCCTTCGTTACTTGCTTGTTTTGGGCGTGTGACATCCCGTTGGAACCGTAAGAGGATAAGATATCACCTCCATTTGGAATTTCTGCATTTGCATGTCTAGAACTCTAGTTATGACCGTTTGAAGTGGACCCTTGTTTTCATTGGTTTCCAAACAACGTTGTTTTGGAGAGGTGATCTATGTTTTTATTCATTATGCTTCATAAACTTGTTCAAATGCTTATGTATCATGTATTGACTCATGTTTATCATATTTAAACTTATATGATTCCCTATTCTCATGTTTTGTGACGGTTTTTGGTATGTTCCCACTTTGAGTCGTTTTTTACAAATGTTACGGTTTGAGCACTATTTTGTTATGTGCTTTGTACTCTCAATCCCTTGGCTACCTCCACGTTCATAAGGTTGGAATGTCGGAACAGGGAGGTATCCTACTGCTTAAATGCATATGTTAGTGGGCATACGACGAAGTTGTTGGGAGTTGAACGCTATGCGTTGATCGACCCGGCCGTCAAATGTTGTGTACTTGCGAGGTGGTGTTATTTGCATGTAGCGTACCGCTTGTTATGAGGCTTGTGCTCTTTTCCGCCTCTTTCGTGAATTGATCTACCGAATTTGGGGTACTCGGCGTCTATGATTGACCGAGTCTTGGATGCGAAATGTTATCGCATGTCGAATCGGAAAATGTGATTCCGAGAATCTGGCCAGGTTTAGACTAGGACCGTATT